>JAFBJS010033640.1:0-11925 GCA_016785265.1 Paraplagusia blochii
TTGATCAATAGCCTGGTGACAGGTAGGGATCTACATGTCAATACCTCTTACATCTCAGCAAAGTCACATATGATAAAACCCTCTGATTATATTGTTTTTGTGATTTGTTGTGACCAACAATCTTCTCTGTAGGTGTTTATGCCTTCGGCTTCCTGTCCATGTTTCCCCAAATCTTCATTAACCACAAGGTTTGTTCTACAGAAAAGACAGTCAGATAATAAACAGTATATACTTATAAATATATAAAACATTAATTCAAGATTTAATAAAACTGTTTGTAAATTTGCATCCTTTCTCACAGTTGAAGTCTGTCAGCCACCTGCAGGGGGCAGTGTTGATGTACAAGGTGGGTGCAATAGTTTCTCAGTTGCTTCCATTTATAAGACTTTCACAGTAGTTTGGTTTTAATAGTCTGTCAAAAAATATCACTGTCTTTTATTTCTCCACCAGGGAGTGAACACACTGATCTCAGATCTGTGTTTCTGCGGCTCATTTTTCTCCCCTGGATCCTTCTCCTCATCTCATCAACTTTCCTGTTTCAGGGATGAGCTCCTCTTCATCATCTACCTTTACCAGAGAAGGTAAAGTTTTGAAACTAACCTAAAACTCTCTGTCAGTCTTGTTTGAGTCCAAGTCAAATATTCTAAACATTCTTGAAGAAAATATAAACTTTTTTTGAAGCAGTAACCTCCTTTTCTGGTCTTATTTTCTTCTCACAGATGTTTCGCCACTAAGTCCAACAGACGAGACTCTGTGACTCACAGCAAGAAACTGAAAACTCAATAAGGAGACGTCCACTCTTACATTTTCAGATAAGACCATGACGCGACTCAGGCCTGAATAATCACAGACGGACAAAGTATTCCAACCTATAGAGACGTTGATACAGACTGTCGACTGATGCTGCTTATTGCTTGACATTAATGATTCTCCTTTAACTGAAGCAAGGAGTGAAGATCAATAATAAGAGGAGAACATAACAGATGTTCATCTCTGAATGCACTAAATGCTGCTCATTATGCACAACTATGATTGTCTTCTGTAAGTTGTAAAAAAAAAAAAAACAAGTGAGCTTTTTTGTAAAGAACCATCATCTGCATTCAATCATAAAGGATCTTTTCATGTACAGGAACACCACCTTACACTGGTGTCAATGTTAAAAACACTGCATGTACATAAAATGTAAATACAAATTTGAATATACTTATCAACTTATCCTGAAGGTTTGTGGAACAGGTTTAAATGCTGCACGTGTTGGATGAGCCACAAACTACAGATAAAAATCAGGACGACGGGATTGTGATAAGAACGTCGTCGGCTCACACAACAGGTCCAGTCAATGGCCAGAGTTCTGTGGAGACATTAGAAAAAAAATCCTCCCAAAAGTGTAGAATTTCCCTGACTTTTACTTTATGCAAACATGAAAGCCTCCAAAAAGTGCAGAATTCAATTCAAAGCTGAGCTAAAGTGAGAAATGTCCAGCTAATGATTTATTTGCCATTCAAAGTTAAACTTCAAACCTTTAAATAAAGTATTAGTAGAAGATTAACCACAGAAAAATAACCAGGTATTGTTAAACAGATAAGAGCAAAGTTACAGTTAGTCATAACATGATTTATTCATAAATAAAAAATAATAAAAATGCTTTTTGTATATAAGAATTGTACATTTCTTTCTATTTCTACTAATATTATTACTATTTATATTGTACGGCCAATTTTTTTCTTATTTTTTTCTGCACAATATGCGTTAGTCCTTTTTTCCGTTTCACTGCTACTGTCTGTTGTTAACGTCATATAGCAAATAAAGTTTTTTGGATCTTGAAAATACTTAAAGAAGAGGAAGCAGCTCCTGAATTGTTGTTTCCCACAGAGGTTTTTTTCACTAATTATCAGGTTAGTCATAGGTTTATATTTTAATTGTAGAACTTCTAATACGTCTTCTTTCCCGTAAAGGACTAGTACAACCAGTTTTTATTTATGAAAGCTTTAGACAAGTGTAAACCGACCTGACGTGATTCATCAGCACTTTTTTTTGCATTATTTCTACAATCTTCATTAGCTTTAGGTAAATGGACATCAGCACAGAAGGAACAACGTCAAAGTTTGTTGTTCGGACTTTTATCAGCAGTCATCTATGCCCGTTTATCGGAACAGTTTCAGTGATTCTGGTACAAATACTACACCTGGTTTCTGTTTGGGACATTTTTAACATGTGTTACTGCATTTAAAGATGTGTTGCTAGGTGTGTACTGGGTGTGTTACAGGACATTCCTCTGTTGACAGTAGACAGATGTGACGTCACAGATTATAAGGAGGCTCTAACTGTCCTTCTCTGCAGGACATTTGTAACCTATAAGACCATTGGTAAAAGTTGTTTTGGAAAAATAAAAATAATTATGTTTCAGATGTAAAACATTACTTAAAATCAAGCATTTTAACTTGGGATGTCCAATAATATTGACCAACCAATGTTATTGCCTGGTGTAAGCATAAAATGTAATATTTGCAAGTATTGTTATGGTTTTTCACCAATATTAAAAATACAGTGCTGCAATACCAAATAATGGTCGTAGTTTTGGGGTAAAACGGCTGTAAATTAAGGTAAAAGCCACTAGATGGCAGCAGTGCAACCAATTAAATTTAACTCATACGATAAATAAATAAGGCCTATATCTGTATCAGTTGATATGGGAATTGGAAATGAAGTGTTTGGACAATATCGGCATGTCTGGTATCAGCAAAAAGTTGTTACAAAAACAGTTGCTACCGTTGCAGACATCCCTAATTTTGACCAATAAAATCAGAGACTAAGAGAGCACTAAAGTCAAATGTATGTGTTATACACACAATCACAAGTGCGTTTTTAGGCTTTAAAAATGATTAAAAAAAAAAAAAACTATGGTTAGAACTATAATTAAACTATAAAAAAACTACAGTATTTACAGTTTAGAACATATGACCACAAAAAATGACTCTTCTCAGATCAATCCCCAGCAGCACAGACATAACAGTCAGTCAGTCAGTCATTTAGTCAGTCGTTACGCATCTGTAATTGTTGTCTGGATCTACTGTTACAGATAACAGCTACCAGGCAGTGAATGACAGCAGATAAATACACAGGTATCTGTGAAACCACTGCAGTTCCCTGGAATGTTTCTCTCACATGACGAAAAAACTACGACACACTTTCTTCATCTGTCACAGTGTGGGTGGAACCACTGAAGTCAAATCAAACAAAAACAGCCTGACAGTTTCTTTGACTGCAGACTGCGGAGGATCAGCTGATGAACAAGACAAGAGAAAGGAACGGCAGTGACGACAATGCTGCTCAGTCTGACGCTGGTTTCACTTTTCTTAACTCCAGGTCAGTACGTTCACCTCGGAATTAAGAAAAGCGTAACATATTAATGCTGAGTTAAAAAACTCTTTCTGACAATACATGAGAAAATAAAAACTGAGAGTCGTATTTCCAGTGG
The DNA here is from genome assembly GCA_016785265.1 of Paraplagusia blochii. Lineage (NCBI taxonomy): Eukaryota > Metazoa > Chordata > Actinopteri > Pleuronectiformes > Cynoglossidae > Paraplagusia > Paraplagusia blochii. Next base: position 3,479 of record JAFBJS010033640.1, read on the forward strand.
TCGTGTTGGTTGTACAGACCTAGGACTCTTGAAGTGAAGAACAAGATGCTTCATCTTCATTTTCAATATGTCTTTTCTAATTACTTTGGAAGTGAAAGAGGTTGCTGCTAAACTAGGGATGGGCAAATAAATTGGATTCAAACCAGCTCATTAAACCTGTCCAAATTATTAAAAGATTTTATACTATAATTTTACTTCTACCTTTGCCAGGATTTTCCCAATAGAGGGAAAATTTGCACACACATAATCGATGGTCACCATTTCTTGGACCTACTCGTTCAATTGCCATATTGACTCATCACTTTAGTGAGTGGACAGATTTGAGCGCCCGGTGAGCAGTGAGTGGGGAAGGGGCCATTCTTCGGACCCCAGTCTGATTCCTTAACCACTAGGCAACCATTGCCTACCAGGGGAATGATAGAGAATGATATTCAGATCTGTTGCTGCTGACCAGTAGACCTATTAGTATTATTTTACATGTGCTTTTCCTTGCATTATATAACACCACTTTGTGACACTAACCTTTAACAGCACTGAGAGAAATACTTAGCTCAGTTCCCAGGTTGTTGCCTTTAATTCCATGCAGGGCAAAATAGATCATATGGGTTCCACCTTTAATCCACTATAAACAAACAGAAGAGCAACATGAGAAAGTAGTAGAGAGGTGTGTGGAGTAGGGTTCTTATCATGTGTAGCAGTGGTTAATGTTCCTTCTTTACTACAAAAATTTTTTTTGACGTTTGATCCCCAGTTCAAAAATATGTTTTTTAAGACTTCTGGCCCTGCTGTCCTTCATAAGAACAAAATAACAAAATCTGTCAAGTTATTCTTTTTGTGATTTGGCATTGGTAAATGGTTTCCGAGCAATGGTCAGGAATTCAGCAACTGATGAAACCATGTTGATGTGAGTGTAAAAAATGACCATGTGTATCAGTATTTAGGATTTGTTGGTAAGACTGCAGCTGAGATTCGTTGTTGGGTCAGAAAACTGAAATAAAATGCCCACGAGACAGAGAAGTGTGTCCTGGTCTGCTTCCTAGTAGACTTCACTTCCTACAATAATTTCATTGCAATAATGATACAAAATTTTGTCTTTTATAGGTCATTTTGTTTTAATCATTTTATAATATATTCATAGTTTTATCACTGGACTGCTATGTGTGCTCCTCTTCTACCACCAATGAACAATGTAACACCAACACTGAAGAATGTCAAACACCGCTGGACACCTGCATGACGTCAATCGACATTCTAGGTAACACACAGTCATTAAAGTAAAATATTTTTACTGTAAGATTTACTGTTTGTTATTATTGTCAAAACTGTTTTTGCATAAAAACTACTATACAGTATATACCATAACTGTAATTTCAAGCAAACATTTGCAAAAATTAAAAAAGTCAACCAATAAAAAAATCACTAATGAAAAACTAATATTTTAACAGCAAAACCGAATTTTAATGTTTTTCTTTTAATAAATTAAATTTATTAATAATCATTATTTTTTAAATATTTTTTTGATTATTTATTAATAAATAAAACAAATGCTTTTGACCCATAACTTTGCATTTCTATATGTGTTTACCAAATCTACATAAGTAACAATAACTATATATATATATACATTACTCATATAATTATAATATAACTATAATTAATGGAATAATAATTATGAAAACGCATTTAAGTCTAAAGCTATATCATTTACCCTGCAATGCAGTATATAACCACTAGAGGTCAGAGAAAAACTAGTCGGACAAAAATGAATTAGAGAAGCGTTAAATTAATAAATAAATATATTTCTGGGTTATCAATTCAGATTAATGAAATTAAAAACATTTTAAACCTGACCAGACAGTAAAGAAGTTAATTTAACTCACCCCGTGTGTGTGTGTGTTTTGACAGGTTTAAGCAAGGCCATAGTAAAACAATGTGCCAGTAAAGCCACATGTCAAGGAGCCTCTTCCTCAGCCTCCGTTGATGAGAACGGGAACGGGAACATCGTTAACTGTTGTAACAGCCACAACCTGTGTAACTTCAGTGGAGCGGAGTCCGTTCGTTTCACCGTTTCACTCCTACTTCTCACTCTGGCCGTTGTTCTGACGGTGACTGTGACTGGGAGCTCAGTGTAGCCCCGTTGGCTCAGCCCGCGAACGCTTGATTAAACCGGTTTCGATGTTGTAACATAACAACTTGTATTTAAAGTTATGACATAATTGCACTAATCATCCATGAAAGCCCACCAAAATACAATGTCTAAGTTAACAAAGTTAAGTCGAAGATAATATCAATTTACAAATGTTACTACGCTCTCTTAGAAAAAGCTCTACGCTGCCATTAAATTGCGAGGTACCTTAACTAGCTTACACAATTAGCACAATTTGGGTCTAATCATTTAACCTCTATTAAACCAAAGACGTAAAATAAAACCCTAGTGTAACTTTGTAACTGTGCTGTACACAACGTATGACTTCATAATAGTCTCTAGTTTGTTTGTTTTTTCATATCAAACTGAAGGGTCCGTAGTGTCAACAAAATACATTATTATGTCTTATTTAGCAAATGAGCTAACACAATCAAAAGGTGGCCTACATTTAGCCTAAAAAAAATGGTAAATATTACGTATTTTTAAGCGTGTTTGTTCGGTTCAAGAACACCATAATGTAGATTAAATTTTCTTTTTAATAGCTTTCAAAAAAAGAAAAGAAATAAGATGCTAAGTGTTTCCTGTCTTTTTACCTGATACTATTGTATCAAACTGCAGTTTGTACACTATAATTTTTGTGATGTATATACTATATATATATATATACACATAATAATAGTACAGAATCCAAACGTTTTCCCCCATTTTACCATATTTTTCATTCATTTGTTTTTCTCATATCAATCTGAAGAGTTTGTAATGTCGACAAAATACATTAAAATGTCTAATTTAGCAAATGACGTCACACAACCTAAAGTTGGTCTACATTTAGCCTAAATCCAAAGAAATAAGGTAGAACATTGCATTATCCTAAGTGTGTTTGTTCGACTCAAAACCAACATAATTTTTACTAAAATTATTTTTAATAGCTTTCTAAAAAAAACAAAACAAGAGGCTAAAAGTTCCCTGTCTTTTTACTTGATGTTATAATTGTTGTGAAGTTGAAGCTTGGCAACATCTGTAAATATATGTAAAAAAAAATAAAATAAAAAAATCCAACCTTGAAACCTGTACTTTTAAATAATGCAGAATCCAGACTGTATTTATTTTCCATTTCATCATAATTTTTATTTATTTGTTTTTTTTCCCTCCTATTTAACAAGATGGCAGACTGAGCCCAGCAGATAAAATAAAAACCAGTGTTTACTAGTACGATTTCTGTACAATTCACCAGTGATACAAGCCAGTATAGCTTACAATATACCAACATGAGCAGATTTACACAACATAAAATAGATTGTGTTTTTTGTAGTTTGTCTTTTTTATTCTTTTTCCCAGGTGTGATCCAGATGTTGCCACATTAACGGCTGACACAGCGTTTTGCTCAGGCGTCAAGAGATGCTGCAGAACAGTCGGTATCAACGGTGGTTTGTGTCCGTAAGAGTCCGATCACCTGGAGAGTTGACGTCAGAGGGGATAAATATATAGATTCTTAAAGTGTTACAAAGGTTTCCAGTCGTGAGGTGTGTGTGTTTCCCTGGGACACTCACATTGTGACAATGTGCGTGCATGTGTGTGTGAGGAGGGCTATTTATGCTGCAATATGACACACTCTCCTCAGAGAAATACAGTGGATAAAAGACATAATTGGTTTAAAAGCCAGGTTTATCACTGTTAAACACTGACATTTATTTCTTTATTTTTTTCCATTCGTATTTTGATCTACAATCTGTACATTTGACCAGAAAACCAACCATATTGTTTTAGGGGGGATTCAATGGTGCGACAAGTGCCAAAATAACTATTTTTAACTTGAGTTTGACAATTTTACCAACAAACTATTCACCTACAAACCATCTCACAAAATATATCAACTGTTACAGGCAGGGATTTTTGTGCTGCACTTCACAGCAGAAGTCACAGTCTGCAAAAATGTCAAATAAACCCAGGAGATCCATTTAACTGAGGCGAAAGTATTGAAATCAATTCCAACGTGTTAAAGTGACAGTTGACACTAAATGCAGTTATTATGAAGTGAAGATGGTGAAAAGAAAAACTGCATAATAAGAGCTGTAGCACAAGTTTAAAGGAACTGCCTGAAATTCTAGTTGGTACCTGTTCTCTCCCTACATGTCAAAAATATTCATTTGTCTGCAGTATGAAAAAGCATTGCAAAAATATTTCTTTTCCAGTTGGCAAGAATCTTCAAAGCTCGGCTAAACTTAGCAAAAGTGCACTCTTTCTCCCAGAAGCATGTGTATGTTACGGTCTGATTACAATGTGGCTGAAGATTCTTTTTTTTTTACTGCCTCAGTTGGCAGTAAAAGAACATGACATATATAGAAAACAACAGTGAAGTGTCCTTCCAGTTTTGGAACTGATTTACCCTTTTACATTAAAAAAGGAAAAAAAAAACCAGAAACCCAAAGGAATGGAAAGGTATTATTAAAGTCACAATAAATTACTGTTTTTCACAATTTTATTGTACATTTTTTGGATTGTTTTAATTGAAATGTACACATTGTAGGTTCTTTTTTTTTTAAAGATAAACCAATGATCTGACATTTATGATGTTGTCACTGTTAACTTTCATAAGCCTGGCGTTCTAACAGAAAAAAAATCTAATCCAATAGTACTCGTAATATCAGACACCTCAGACGACTTCATCACGGTCTGTTTGTGATCATCACAAAAGTCAATGCTGGGTTGTTTTTTTTCAGATTTCATACATGAATAAAGATCTTAGCTGCTGTAAACAGGAGAAAAAACCATGAAGCCAGTGGGATTTTTCACATTTGGAGGAAAACTGTTCAGACACTGAGGAAGACTGCAGGGTGTAGAGGAGATGTGAAAATGAGGAGTCAAGGAAGTAGAGAAGAGCGAGAAGGAGAGGTGACTCCTCTCAGTGTCACTGCCCTGCCCTGTCTTTCCCTCTGTCTCCTCCTCGCCGCGTTTTGAGTCTATAAATAAAAGCTGGTGAGACAGAGGGACGACAGGAATGGACGAAGGAGAGAAAGAGGGAGAAGATAGATCTGAGTGTCCAGACCAAAAAAAAAACAAAAAAAAAACACCACTGTCTAAGCTGTGACTGAGTTTTTCTTGTCGGAGCATCCTCCAAACAAAAGCACCGTGCAGAACCAAAGTTGAACAGAAGACTGGTTCGATCCTCCCATCGACGAGCACCCGAGGTGAAGTGGAGGTATTTCAGTGGAGAAGGAAGCTCACACCCGGAAGTCAGCTCACACCTGCTGACGTCCAAGTCCACTCACCACTGTGGAATCCCGTGCAGAGTTGCGGCAGAGTGAAGGTTCTGATGGCTTTTATTAACAGATCCACGACGCTGCTTCTCTCACGGGGTTGAAGATGATGAAGCTGAAGGAACAGGCCCAGGTATAAATATTCACCAGAATGTTCCTCTCACTGAGACTCCGGTCCTCAGAGAGAAAAGCTGCCTGATTCAGGTAGCGTTTCCACTCCAGACCTGTTAAGGTCACAGTGGTGGTGGGGGGGGGGTTTGAATCCCAGGTAAAGTGACTTCACTCGGCTTATTCAGGATTCAGCGTCAGAAGTCCAGGACCAGCTGAGTTTACTCTCCTTCAGTTCCCACTCATCTGGATTCACGGTGGACGTCACTCCTCTTGGAGTCTCTCTTTTTTCAATTCTGTGCTGCCAACAGAAACTGTGACCGTGCTTGAAAATAAAAACAACCAAAAAATATATAGCTGACCACCTCCCGTTGGTCAGCTCTGCAGCTAGTGTGGGCGGGACTGAGCCATCATCTTAAGCCGTGACTGGTCGATGACATCTAGCAGGTTTTTGGCATCGACTGCCAGAGCATGAGCCGCTGTCAACATCTGCTTCTTATAGTCTTGCTGCAGGCTGGGACAAGGAGAAGATAAATAAATAAATTTATAAATAATAAATAATTAAATAAAAAAAAGGTATTTGTGTCATGTATGAAACAACAGTATATAATAACCATAACCAGTACAATAGAGTTGTGAAAGAAAACTGATTCACAATTAAATCAACTCTAAAGGCTTAAAATTGTTTCTTAAATGACAAAGAAATTGATTCGTATTGTGATGGTTGGTTGAGTTTTTCCAACAACTGTGAACGCATCATATTGTAATGCACGTGTGCAGAGAGTCCGCCATGGAAAAAATGATTAGACCACTCTTTCTTTAATCTCTTGTCCATTTAAAAGTCTGCTTCCACTTAATCTACATTAATCTGGACAAATATAATAACAATAAAAAAGGCTCATAATAAAGTTTAATTTCAGAGCTGATTTCTGGCCATTTTGCATGGTTTTATTGACAGTGACAAAAATGACTTCAGTTCCTACATCACTAGCAATAACATTGTACTGACAAATACAGTGCTTTTAGTCATTGTATGGTTTTGTGTTCATTGTTTCCCCCAGGTGATAAACCTTTAGTGGAACAAGGCATTAAGATGAACAAGGAATTGAAGAAAACAGCAGAGTGGTCTAATCATTTTTTCCATGACTGTATGTTCTAACAACTGTAGCATCAACAAGAGCGTTTTCCACTGCTGGGGATATCAAAACAACCCAACAGAGCAAGATCAGTCCTCAACATTCTGACCAACTTCTGTTTCTGCAGAAAAATCTACAAATTCAGGTCAGAGCCGGACTTTTGTTATTTCAAAAATCCAGCTGTTTATGATCCACCAGAGACACTTGTATTTTTGTATTTTTAAGTGCAGTACATTTGAAAAGCTTGTAACTTATCAAAATCATTCATTTTGCAGTTTATATTGTGTATATATGTATAGTACATATTTAGAAACATATTTTTGAAGTATAAGTACCTACCATTGGCAGTGAACGGTTTGCAATGTTACTAATTCCATGGAATTTAACGGAATAAATCAATTCTACTGCAGGTTAATATTGAGCAGTGTTTACCTGCAACTGATTCATTCTGTGAACTGCAGCAATTTTTTTTTTTTTTAAATTAAAAATCATTTAAATCAAATCCATATATAATCATGAAATTTGCAGAAATTACACACCTCTAATCTAAATGTTAAGTGAAATAATATATATTTTTTCTCTCTCTCTATAAATATATGTATATATAAACATATATATATAATATATATAACATGTATATATATATATATATATAAACATATATATATATATATACTAACATAAAAGCATGGTGAGGTTCTTTCATTATGAAGTATGTGGTGTGTGCAGTTACCTGGTCATCACATACTGCTGGGCTAACTTCATTTTCCCAATCAACTCCGCCAGGTCTGAGTTCAATAGTTTCTGTGCCATTTCAATCTGTGACAGACGACAAGAGCGTTGATTGTGAGGAAGAAAGGAAACAGAATCGAGCCAACAAACGTGTGTCATTGTATGTTTCTGTATGGACACTGTTTTTTTTTTACCTCTCTGTGTGTGCTGGCTGGAAGCTGTGGTAATGTCTCATCCACTGTGGCCAGTAGTGTCCTCAGTGCCAGACCCACATCCTGGACAAATGCAAATACACTTATATGAATCAACAGGACAAAATATAGGGAAAAAAAAGAGTTTTTGCCTTTGGCCAATATGTCAGAACAACCTCTGATCACAGGTTTTACATTTGTAGTGTTGGGCAAGTTACTTTAAAAAAGTAACTAATTACTTTATCAGTTACTGCTCTGAAATGTAACTAGTTACATTACTAGTTACAAAATTATAAAAGTAACTAATAACTAGTTACTTTACTTTAAAACACATTAACAAAGTGTAATGTTGTGTTTTGTAGCAACTATCATAATGAAATGTAGTGGAACAATAAAAACAAAATAGATGTTTAGACATTTTGACAGGCATCTTTATTGCAACCTCAACTTGCTGTCGTCTTGCTTGTGGGTGTGCGCTGCTGGTCCATGCCGCGCATGTGTGTATGAGACTGTTTATTTCCCTGTAAGTAAGAAGACCCGCCCAGGTCTCTTTCTGATTGGTTTAGCATGAAACGTTAACATATTTCAACCAATCATCGCTCCGTTTCAGTACAAGGGTTCAGTTAGTGTGGACGGCCGTCTTTCACTCATGACTGTGAGAGTTACTGCGCACGCACACGCACACACACACACACACACACACACTGATAGGCAGCAGACAGGCTCTACTGCCACACACGGTCCTCTCTCCATGGCCGGGATAAACATTTACACCACAGTAACTAACTGCGTTACTAAAACTCGTTATGTAATTAGTTACCAAGAACAGTAGTTTCATTACGTAATGGCGTAGTTTGGCAGAAAAACCACTGTCTGT
>JAFBJS010033640.1:12195-57747 GCA_016785265.1 Paraplagusia blochii
CACACACACACACACACACACACACACACACACACACACACACACACACACACACACACACACACACACACACACACACACACACACACACTGATAGGCAGCAGACAGGCTCTACTGCCACACAGTCCTCTCTCCATGGCCGGGATAAACATTTACACCACAGTAACTAACTGCGTTACTAAAACTCGTTATGTAATTAGTTACCAAGAACAGTAGTTTCGTTACGTAATGGCGTAGTTTGGCAGAACAACCACTGTCTGTCTTCATACACCTCTTACCTTCACCATGGGAACATACTCCTCAGGAGGCGCTGGTTGAATCTTGCTCGACATCTCGATCACAGCTTTGACCAAACCCGTCACGTTTTCGTACACTTTGTCGTTGGAGCGGTCCAGGTTGGCCGTCGGGGGCGGACTTATCTCCTGAGGCTGCAGCTACGGATGTGAGGGTAAACGGCAGAGAGTCAGAGAGAGGGCAAATGTAACCAAGATCGACAGATTGGTTTGGTGGAACCGACAACCAGACACAAACTAGTCGAGACAATGAAACCAACATTTTAAATTTACCAAAGTCCCAGATGAAGTGGATTAATGAATGGATGGATGGATGGAGAGACTGTGTTAGTAGGTTACTGTGACCTAAGACAAGATGTTTCAAAGTGACCCTCCTACTGTAGGGCAGTTCTCCAGTTTAGTGTTTCATTGAAGCTAAACTTCAAGTCAAGTTCTCTGTCTGTTCTGAACACTGACCAAAAAAGCTAATTCTGATTCTCATGAGAAGTAAGTCTAAACACTGACCACTAGATGGCAGTACCACACAACTGTAACTGCAACCAACGTACTTAAACAAAATCCTCAGAAGAAAGTTTTGGAATATTTTTTTTAACCAAATGATTTTTTTCTGGTTACAATGACTTGTTTCTTAAAAACCCTCCAGACTCTACCAGAGGTTTGGACACTACACACCAGCACCACTTCGTCTTTGTCACTAGTTCTCCATGGTTTCAACCTTCATTTTGGCTTTAGTTTATATCCCAAGTTTGAGTTTATGTACAAGCAAAACGAAAAATCATAATTAATTGATATAAATGGACATAGGCTGTGAACTAACTTAAGTTAGCATTAATTTAGTTAAATACTACAAGTCTGGTTAAATGATCCCAACTGTCACAGGTTTACAGATAGTTAGTTTTACCAAAAACAGACCCAAAGGTTCAGAAATGGACGAAGAGTTATGACACAGGAACAAACCGATAGACTATGGACAACAGCTGCAGAGGTGACATGTTTGTTTGAACAACATTTATATGTTTACTGGACTGAGAGGAAAAAGAACCAAAGGATTTAATGTGTGACCATCTAGGAGACAAGACACACAGTAAACACACACGGACAGTGTGCTGCTTACCCGCCAGGGCTAGGGGGCAACATTAAGGCAGAGGGCAGGGAGGAGGAGGAGAAGAAGAGGGGGAGAAGGAAGAGGAGGGAGAAGAAGATAAAAGCAGAACATTAATGCTCTTTCTAACTTTCTAACTGCTGTTTTTATGTCTGTGCAACTCCATGTGCAAGTTATTTACAAATTTTCATGTTACCATGGTTACTGTGACCTGTCACTGTGTTCGTACTGTACCTTGACTCCATCATTGTAACTGTCTGCAGTGTTGAGACAGGCGGACACTTGACTCTGGGCTCCAGGCCGAGGAGGTTTCTTTGGTGGGGCTACATGTTCTGAAGGGAAAATAATGTAGAAATAAACCTGTGCCCACCACACATACATTTGTTTTTTGATAAAACCACAAACAGCGTCATGTAATTGCCAATCAATTAATTTGCACACTTCTTTCTGATCCCATTTAGCGAAAAACACAAAAAATAATCTATTTACTATTCCTTGGGCTTCCAGTGGGATTGACATGTGCAGGAAGGCTCACAATATGGTGGAGTGTGATTTGGGTGGCAGTTGTGGAGACTGCTGCCCCTGTGATCCAGTAACATTAGGAGATGAAGATGAATCAACACATTTTATGTTACTATATTAGCCCAGTAACAGGCACCAGTTTCTGTGACATCTGCATGGGGCACAGGATTTATTTATTTTCAATTTTTTCCTCTAAATTGGATCTTAATGTAAGAACATTCCATTCAGAACTATTTCTTTCAGCTTGCAGTGCACCCTGGTGGAATACAACAGCACTGTTTCTGACCGGTATATTTCAACAAAAACCATTTGTTGAGAAATTTGACACACATGCAATGTTAAATGCAAAACTTGTAGAGAGAGAAAAAAAGTGGTTGTTTGGTTATAATTACAGAGTCTCAATTACCTGCTTTGCCTACGGGCTGGTATATGTGCTGGTTTCCTGTCTGCACAAACAAACAACAACAAACTTTGTGTCAGTAACTATAGTCACAGAAATCAATAGCAGACAGAAAATGTCAAAAATTCCTGGTCACAACCCACAGCTGTGGCTTAAACATTTGGGAATTGAAACGATCATTTATTTGTTTATTACAAAATCCATCCTTTCCAAATAGATTTCCAGTAACATTCAAGTCTACAATTGTTTTTCTTACATCTAACATCAGAAAATCTGCCTGGTTTCACAAGACTGTCCAAATGTTTCTCTTGTTAGAGCAACTATTTATAACCAGAAAGAAAAACTCTGCTGCCACAAACTCTCCGTTGGCACCAGCAGCACGACAATGTTTACTGGTTTACATTGTTGCTGCAGCGCTGTTGTTATATCTGTGTGAGAAAACAGCACAGAAGGCTTTGAAGACCTTCACTGTATCATGCTTTCCCAACCACCGGCACCCCGAAAATACTCCGCTGCAGCGTTTCACCCACACACACACACACACACACACACACACACAAAGGGACGCAGACTTGCATACGAACGGGGGAGGTTTCACCACCGCAAACCACAGCCATTCAATGGGAGGAGGAAGAAGAGGAGGAGGAGCAGCAGCAGGGAGACGAATTATGGAGACAGAAATATCCTCCTCTGTCTGTGCTGACTTCAGACGCTACAACAACTCCTGCCGGCATCGGGCTGAGACACAGACAAGAGGATGGAGCTCAGACCATCAGAACAGACAAACAGGGCTGTCAGTTGATGGAAATATTCAGTTGGTTCATGATTAATCATGAATTAATATCTTGAATTGATTGATAGCTTAAGTAATGATCACTTTTTGGGGACTAGTACTGAAAAAATTACTCTGATGCAGAACATATATTTGTTTTATTATGTTTGTCAAAAGTTATAAATATATTTGGAATGCAAAAATGTGAGGAAAGTAAATAAAGGCACAAATCCACTATTGTTTATCAATGCATATGAATGAAATCCTAATTTTTTAAAGTGATATTTTCTTCCAGATAAGAGAGACAAAATAAGAGAAAGTTCAGTTCGGTGTCCACTGTAACCACTGTTGTGGCTTTTCTTCCTCAAAAGCAGCTTCTTCTGACGTCACCTTTCAAAGAATCCTAAATGTCAAAGCAGCTCCCTGAAGTTTTGACAGTGGGAGTCAGAAAGATGTTCATCGCATTTTTCTACAAAATTACAAGATGCACTCCGACCTACACACCAGTCTTCTTGCTCAACAGAGGCTGCCTGTTTTTTTTTTTTGTTGTTTTTTTTCAATGGCAAAGTTGTTATGGGAATCCATTGACCCCTCAAACCCACACAGGCCAGAATCTATTTCTGGACAATTTTCTCTTTTGCTCCAAACAAAACAAATACAGTGATGGAAAAAGGTTTTCAGACACCCTTCAAAATTTGCTATTGCGTCAATAGCTTTTTGTGTCAAAAAGTTGCATCAAATAGACAAATAAATAGATATGATACTTTTTGAATGTATTACTTACAAGAAAAATTAACAAAACTAATAGTAATAACAAATTCTTGAACGTTTCAAAATGTTAGTTCTCAACATTTTCGGTAACAAAGAACAAATAACTTACATATTTGTCCAAAACGGACTAAATAAATATATAAACCACCTTCATCATCAAATAAATATCCATCATTAGTTGGTTGTAATGTAATGGGGAGTCTGAAAAAAAAATCTGTCCACCACTGTACATTCATGTCACTGTACAGCCATGTGAGGAAAACTATGACAACCTTTTTGTTAATCAAACACAAGCAACAAAAAAACACATCATCCACCTATTCTCATTATAAGACATAATGTGAAATGGTCAGAACTGTTACCAGTTGAGGGTAAAGCTAAAATCTATTTTTTCCCTTTTTTATTAAAACATCAGGTCATTGAAAACACACTATAAATGATTCAGGTGGATTTACGCAATAACTCAAATATCCTACTGTGAACTAGATTTATTATTAATACTAATGGTCTTAATAATGACCGGACTTATAAAAAAGTAACTTACTGGAGGTGGAAGACCACCGTCGTCTCTGTCCAGACTCCCTCTGGAACTCCTCGTGTCTGGCTTCTAGAAAAACACATTAAAAAAAAAAGTCAGACATTTGTACAGTATATAATTCTACAACACTAAATCAGTGACTTTATTTCACATGTTCAACAAAAGGGAAATAATTCCATTAGTAATCAAATATTATCTAAACAATAAAATGCAAATTAAAATCAGTAAAAAGAAAAAATTTCAAGAAAAAAAATAGGATTAATGTCAACAAATGTAGCAACATTTTGCTCAATGATGTTCACAAAATGAAGACCTGAAATTGAAAACTGGATCCTCTTTCATCAAGTGTTAGCACTGACTAACAAAGAAAACACACACTAACACACACACTTCCTCTCCTACCAGTTTTCCAAGACATGACTTGAAGACCAGCATTGCCATTGAGTTCATCAACGTTCAGCAGGTGAGCAACTGTGTCCAAACACTTCAGGATGTTACGTCTGTGGTTACAGTCTTATCTACTTCTCCTACATCTATATCTCTGTCTCCCGTCTCCTCCGGTCTGAACATTGGTCTAAAGCAGCCGTGTCATCAAGACCAAAACTTGAGATGCAGAACTTCACTTTCCTGCAGACTACACTTATATCAGACGCTGACGCACAGAGAGGGAAGAAGAGAGGAGGGAGAAAAGGAGGAGGAGAAGAAGGAGAAGGAGGAGGAGGAGGAGGAGGAGGAGTGGAGCATGCTGCCAAGAAGCCGTCAGTGTGTGAGCATGTCTCCTCTTCTTTCCCAAAACCTGTCCTTTTCTCCCTCCTTTTCCCCTCTCGCTCCTCCCTGAAGTGACAGTGTTAGAAAAACAGCCAGTAGAACCGACACACACACACACACACACTCAACTTTTCAGTAATCTTGTCTGTTGTCAGTTAGTGGTTGTGGACTGTTGACTGGTCTGTTAGATTCTCTAAGCCTATCATTAGCGTGGAATTCACACAGGCCACACCTGCCTACAAACTCACTCTCTCCTTCGCCTTCTCAATCACACACACACACACACACACTCAAAAAATCCTTAAGCGACGGCCCCAGACATCCTTCAATCACCATTCACAAAAATATGCCTCCAACATGAAACGTTTCCTCCCCTTCTCCCTTCACAACAGTTGACACCTCACAGTTTATCTTTGAGACCATGGAGGACTTTAAACTACCAGTGGAGGAAGACGTTGTGATTAACACCAACAACAAACAGACGAAACAATCACTAGTTTATGCCAACACAAAGAAGACTTTGTCAGCTAAAAAAAAAAAAAAAACTGCATCGTCTACGGATTTGCAAAAGCCAAGATAATAAACTGATCTGATGTCAGACCGGATTTTGAGCATCATTCCCGGTTGATTCCGAGACTCTCATTGGAATTTGGGTTTTTAATTTATGAGGCTTTTAAAGCTTATGAGACCAGTACAGCGAGTGCAGTGAGACGTTGTGCGGCTTCATGGGCTAATTAAAAAAAAGCTCTTTTAAAAACTCTTCAGCCTTTAATGGACATAATAGAAATACTTTCTGCCTCGTGCTGGAGTCTCCGAATAATGTGGTTTAGAACTGATCCCAGAAAATCCTTTTATAAACATCCCTTGTGCCAGAAAGACAGACAGAATCAGGGCTTTATACGTGAAGGATAAAACAATTATAGGCTCAGGAGTTGAAACGTTCTATGACCAATAACGGTGCAGTTGGAACAATGCAAACGTTGTGTAAAAACCAGTGAGTACTAATCGTTTACTGTTAAAAAACCCAGCCCTATCATTAAAGAGATACCTGTGGTGAATTGATTCTTCGATTTCGCCACAATATGAACTCGGAAACAGTGAGAACACTACACTGTGAGGAACTGATTTCATAATTATTAATGCAATGACTTGGTTCTGTGTAATGGGACACTCTATAAATATACTAATAATAAAAGTATCCATAACCATTAATGGATAATATACAATGGTTGTTAATTAATGATGAATTAAAATAGCTATAACTCTAATTTACATGCAATTCTACACCTCAACGAGTCCCTGTTTGTCTTTATTTACTGCTCAATAATTGAAAAGATGTAAAAGAAAAAAAGTAGGGATGTCCAATATTTACTTTTTGACGATATCAAATGTAACGAACCTAATATTTCATGTCATACATTTATGTCATATACTATATGATATCTACGAATGCCGATATAGGCCTGTTAATATTTATTTATTCAGAAATCACCATATAAATGTGTATTTAATTGGGCTGAAACGCTGCCATCTAGTGACTCTCACTTGAATATGCAGCGATAACGATAATGATAGAAAAGCAAACTTGTCATTTTGACATTGTGATACACATCACTACACACAACAAAACATGACCCCTGCTTTTACCCATCACTGAAGTGAACAGTGGGCAGCTTTGAGTTATGTAGCCTGGCAGCAGGTGGATTCAAACCTGGAACCCTCCAGACCCCAGTCCACAAGGCCAGTGTTCCTGGGTTAAATGTCTCATACTATCTTCACGGACCAGTTGTTAAGTTGTGGCAGATCAATATTATTATTACGTATTAAAAGTAAATTTACAGTGTTCTGAAATATTTTCCTACCTATAAAATCTTCCTACCCAAATTAACTGTGCATGCACACAACAAGGGTTCCCCAAAAGGCACCCAGCCTATAATTTTCTGCTACCAGACTAGTATACAAGGTTAGAATCTTGAATCAATGACTGTGCGTCATTTTGAGTTTATTGTTGTTGTCTTGACTGAGAAAATATTTCCTAATCAAATATAGTTTCATTATTGATGATGGAATCCTAGCCATTCTATTGTTAAGTTCTTTTGTTGATATGGGTATGGATCAAGTGGAAGTAATAGCCAGATGTGGCCAAAAGGAAACATTACTTCTTTGCGGCCCGGCACCAATTTACCCATGGACCAGCACTGGTCCCCGGCCCAGTAGTTGGGGACCACTGCACTAGACTACTGTTGCCCAAATGACCCTTACAGACTTTACAAATATATAATAATGTCACAAATAGAATATGTATTGGCAGATATTATCAGACATTTCCTGGTAAAAGCTAAAATAAAAGCCTCAGCAACAGAAAATACAGGTTAAAAATGGCAGCAGAGCAACAACATCCCATTGAAACATGCAGCACAGAAACAACACAAACAGGACCTCAATGTCAGATCTTTCTCCTCTACTTCTCTGCAGTGATGTTTGTCTGGCTCCGCAGTTGTCAATGTCACATTTGAGGTTAGGGATCAAGTGGAAGTAATAGACAGATGTGGCCAAAAGGAAACATTACTTCTCTGCGGCCCGGCACCAATTTACCCATGGACCGGCACCGGTTCCCGACCCAGTTGTTGGGGACCACTGCACTAGACTACTGTTGCCCAAATGACCCTTACAGAATTTATATATAAATGATAATGTCACAAAAAGAATATGGATTGGCAGATATTATCAGACATTTCCTGGTAAAAGCTAAAATAAAAGTCTCAGCAACAGAAAATACAGGTTAAAAATGGCAGCAGAGCAACAACATCCCATTGAAACATGCAGCACAGAAACAACACAAACAGGACCTCAATGTCAGATCTTTCTCCTCTACTTCTCTGCAGTGATGTTTGTCTGGCTCCGCAGTTGTCAATGTCACATTTGAGGTTAGTCGTTTTGGTGTTTGTGTGTTATAAAGTGTGTCAGCGTGTGTGTGTTTGTTTATCCCACAGTGTGCCGTGCACGTTACCAGCAGCCTCTCCTCCTGCTCCAGCCACCTCTGATCCTCCTCCATCTGCTGTTGTTGTATCATCAGCTGTTCTTCCATTAACAGGCACTGCTGGCCTACACACTGCTGCATGTCTACTGCCCTGTCCTACACACACACACACACACACACACAGACACAAACACAGGTACCAACAAACAGGCAACAGAAGACGGCATGGAGCAGACATGCAACGTGAAAAAGGGAGACAAACAGATAAAGGGACATGCAAAAACAGAAAAACACAGGTGGACGCACACAAACACACACAAACAAACAAACACACACACCACACTGATGAGGAGCTGAACAAAAGCAAAATGACCAAACACAAAAACTTTGAAATAATTGACAATATACAGTGGTGACCCCAGATACAAGCTAAAGTTATCAACTACTGCAAGACTTTTCATTTGATATAAGAAAACATGGAGTTACTGTAGCTTTATTTATTTATTTTTTTTACCCTGACATTCAGTTGTGTCACCTCACTCATTGCCCTTTACTTGGTAATTTTTATACAATAATATGTTTTCTTTATATATATATATACACACATATATATATATATATATATATATATATATATATACATATATAATTATTATTATTTAATTTTTAGAACTTAAGGTATATACTCCTTATAGGATATAAGGAGTATCCTTAAGAGAAAATCTGAGTGTGGACGATTCCATGCTTAGGGCACCTCAACGGTAACTTGGCGGTAGTGGGATTCGAACCAGAGGACTTGCCTAGTGGCTTCCTAAACCACTAGGCCACCAACTGCCAAAATTGGAGTGAATTGACACACAGGTGCTGCTGTGGAACAGATTAAACTTGTATCTAAGAAATCCACTGTATTGTCAAATATTACTTCCATTTTAATTATTTTTTTCCCAGACAAATAAAAAACAAGCTAAACCCAAGAGAAACATGAACAAAAAAGCTCAGCTGTGTGTTGCTTCAAGACTGGAAAAAAAACTGTGTTGACACAAAACAAAATTGTCCAGGAACC
The DNA here is from genome assembly GCA_016785265.1 of Paraplagusia blochii. Taxonomy (NCBI): domain Eukaryota; kingdom Metazoa; phylum Chordata; class Actinopteri; order Pleuronectiformes; family Cynoglossidae; genus Paraplagusia; species Paraplagusia blochii. The sequence continues at coordinate 21,405 of JAFBJS010033640.1, forward strand.
CACAACCCACAAACAAGGGTCCCAAATAATCTAGGAGTTCTATTTACCAGAACGTAAATAGAATGTGTATGTGAAAAAAAATTATTTTGTTGCATATTGAAAATGTTTGAATCACAATGTACATCAAAATTATTTGATGTAAAAATGACAATAAAATATGTATTATATTATTACTAGTTTTAATGGTGTGATGCTTCTCTTACCTCCATGGCAGAGCCCCAAAGTGCCATGTCTTGACCATGAGGCTGGGGAAGGTGCTGAGCGTGCGTGTGGACATGGTGGCGAGGATGTGTGTGCGCATGGTGTGTGTCCAGCATGGCTGCCTGTGGAGGGTAGAGGGCGCTGGGTACAGAGGGAAGAGTGTGAGGGCCGGGATAACCTGCCATCTGACAGAAGAAGGAATGAGAGAGGGAGACAGGGGTGATTTTTATGGACTCCTGAATGGGAAGACAGTGTTAGAGCTCCACCTACACAGACCTGGTAGTGTCCGGGGTGCTGTGGACTCGGGTAAAAACCTTCACTTGATCGAGGGCTGGGATAGCCAGGTCTGCTGGGCTACAGAGGGAAAAGAAGGAAAGAAGGAGAGGAAAAGAGAGAAGAAGAGATAAAAATAGGAAAGGTTAAAAATCTCTGGTTATTATTGCAGCAGAAGTAAACAGGAAGCAGCGCACGGGGTCATCCAGTCAACAACACACAAACCTCCACGAGCTGTTTGTGTGGTTTGGGTTAGCTGCCAATCAGAAAGGGGACGACCCACCGGGCTGCAAGTCCAGCAAGCTGTTAGTGGAACTGACATGAGCTACTGTATGGTAGATATGACACAAACATCAACACCAACAACTACTGAAGGTCTGCTAACTGGGAGGTCTGATCGTTAAAGTGTCATGATTCACCAAAGACAACTTTTTAAAGTTGTTGTTTGACAACAACTGAGATAATGTTGGGCAGAGTTTATCGTCAATCTGGTCCGCGCTTGTACGCAGCTAAAAAGAGAAGTCCTTGGTGAACCCACTGCCTTGTCTCATCTGTTGGTGTCTGCTGATTTGCCTGAGATGAAGCTGATGGAGTCTGGACACGTTTGGAAGTTTCAATGACTGAGGACCCTCGTCCTCATGGTTCAAACTAATCTGAGACATTCACAGACAGCAGCCTCTACCTTCCACAGAGTCTCACAGTAGCTTTCTCTGGACCACATCTCCGACAGCGAGACAGAGACAGACACATGGAGGGAAGAGAGAACCACAGCAAAGACAGGACAAGAAAAAACACATGGAACATAAAATGTTTTTTTTGGGGGGGGACACAGTAGAAGGAAAAAGAAAAGCAGACAAGACACAGAGACTGACGATGGGACAAAAGGGAACGGCAAACTTTTACAGTCAGACCGACAGACAGAAACATGACGCCCGCCTAAAAATGCGAGTATACTGGGTTCCTACTAAGGAGGAAAATTATATCTCAAACTTTCAATTTGTCCCCGATTCACAGCTGTCGCACTTAGTTCACTTTAAGGGAGGTTTCCCTGGGAAAATCCAGAATAAAGATAGAAGGATAAACACAGGGATGACACAGTGATAAATTAGAGGTTAATCTGACAGCACAGAGGCAAGAACCACTGGTTTGTAATTTTACATTTTGGACAAATATTTATTGTTAGGACCAAGATAAATCCCCAGGGCTGGAGTCGAAGAGTCAGCTGAGAATTTAATGTTATCAGTGGGAAATTTACAGCTGCAGATGCAGATGCAGGGCCACTGATCTCCAAACTATACAGCTGTACTTCTGACACCTGTTTAACAACATAATATCTGGTTATATCAGATAAATATATGGTTTGGGTTACTAAACTTAATTATAGGGAAAGTTGTCAAATTTCTTGAAACAAGTTGACATGGAGCCAACAAAACATAATGGGTTCAATTCTGGAAATAAATGAGCTTTGGAAATTTAACTTGGGTGAAAGTGATCATCTGAGAACCAGCAGGATTACAGTCATGGAAAAAATTATTAGACCACTCTTTCTTTAATTTCTTGTCCATTTAAAAGTCTGCTTCCACTTAATCTACATTAATCCTGTCTCTTATATATATATATTTTGTATATCGTTGAAAAGCTGTTGACCTTGTTAATCCCCAGAATCTGGTGGCATTACTCCAAGAGGAATTTCAGGAATGCCCAGCAGCACAGTGCAATTAGGATTTTCTTTATACTTCATGTATCTCTCAGGGGCCCAATTCATCGCCTCCCACACAGACACATCTATCACCACAGTGTGGGTCACAGAGCTGCAGACGTAGATAAACAACCCTGCAACAGCAATGCCTTGCAGCTGGCTGCGGGGTTTGGTTTGTGGTTTGTCTCATTTTTGAGTGATGTGTTTTAAAACTATAGGGCTGCGTCTCCAAACTGATAATAAAAAGTCAAATTAGTTAAATCAGCTGACAACTACAGATTTAGAAGGAGATGTTTCCAGCTGTCTCTGTCCAACACAAACAATGCATCAAGGAATGTTGTCATTTCCCCTGTCATGCAACATATTGATTATAAATGTAACTTACAACGTACAATAATCTCAATTTGCCATGATCTAAAGCAGCCCAAAAGATCAGGATCTACCAGTAGGCCTCCAAAGGATTGTTGGTAGATCCTGAGTAATAACATAAAACAATAATAGTGATAAAAAATAGAGATGTAATTCCATTTCAAGGTGCCAATCACTGGGCTAAAGTGAGAATAATATCCGTATTGAGTCAGACAGTATAACATATGTTAAATGTTAAGGCATAGACCAGACCTGGGCAAACTAAGGCCCGGGGTGCGGATGCGACCCGTTTGGTGTTATAATCCGGCCCGCCGGACTTGTCCAAATTATACTTTTGATTTATATTATCATTATCTTTCTACCTTTTCTCTGCAAAGCCAGCATTTCCCCAATAGATAGTATAGGGAGGCATAAAGTATTTCGCCTTTATTTACTTTACTACTACTTTACTCATCATTTATCTTAGTTCATGGAAATACTCAATCTTTCGGATCCTGACCTGGCCCGTAACTCAAATTTTTGTGCCACCTGTGTCCCGCGAGTCAAAAATAATTGCCCAGGCCTGGTATAGACTAAGGCAAGCATGGGCAAACTTTTTGACTTATGAGCCACAATTAATCTTGAAATTGCACACGAAGGTCGAATTCAGAGCAAAAAGATGGATTGTTTGTTCCAACCAATATTACTGACTTGTAAAAATCATGTATAAAACCTAAAATCCTACATTTCTAATACTCTTTATGCCGTCATCTACTGGGGAAACGCATCATAGCAGGGAAAAAGCAGAAGTATAATGATAATATAAATAAATTATTTAATTTGGACAAGGTTGGCAGGCTGTATTAAAATGCTCCTGAACTAAGGTATCAAGTGTATATTGGTAAATACATTTTGAGTTTTCAATCTAGGTAGATCACTTCAGCATAGTCACTTAGAAAGTAGATCACAGATCAAAAAAGTGTACAGCAATCAAGACTTTGGAGTTGTTTTCATCACCAGCTGTTGTTTTAAAGCCTCATTCCAATGATAGCTTTTTGTTTTCCACTGAATATTTGTGAAAATTTTTAACATAACCGCAGGAGGAAAAACTTTGACATCTCAATAATGCTTTGAAAAGATACAAGTATTCAGGAACTGGATAAAAACTACTGCTCTGTTTTCCAGGTACACAATTTGTTGTATTATGAGGAATGTCCAACCCACTGGAGTCGGAGATCATCGATAACTATATATAAAAACATTTATTTTTCACCATTTATGCTGTGGACGTGATGGAAGTGAGTAACACACTGGTATTCTGGACTGACCGAGCTAGAAATAGGCTGCGATAATCCAAGCATACATCAACACAATGCCTGGCGCAGACGACAAAGACAAACACGGTATATTTAACCACGTTCAATCACAGCAGAGGACATTTCAACAGCTTGTCCTTCATGGTGTCAAGCACTAACATGCAGTTCACACAGTCATCGCTGCTGGCACCGACATCAAGATGCTCAAATTCTCAATAAGGATTAGTCACAAGGTAGGGCTTTCACAGACACCGGCCAATGAAAAAGTTGCAACTTCTCTGGTGAGGTTGGAGTGTTGTGGTTGGGTCCAACAAATGCATAAAAAGGATGTTTGATATTTGTTGTTTTTTTTTTCTTTTACTGAGACGTAAACAAGTTTGGAATGCACTAAATTTAGTGTAGGTATGAATACATCCTCGCCCAATCCTCCCCCAACTCATAACCTTAAAAATGACTTAATTGAGGATGAAGAATGAATAAATGTATGTGAAGTTGCCATGGAAAAAAATGTTAAAAATGCAGCTGACTGCGGTTTTAAATTACTGGCTAATGAGCCAGAGTGCAGAGCTCCAACTGTTCTTGGGAGCTGTACACTCCCGACATTATTGTTTAAAATGAATCAAAGTGAGAATGCTGGAACATCTACGCTATTTTTTTAAAAATAGTTCACAATATATTTTAAAATAGTTTATAATATATTTTAATAATATTTGCTTTAGATCTATAATGTATACTAAGAACGCCGTGCACTGTCTACAACAGGCATGGGCAAACTAGGCATGGGCCCAGGGCCCAGATGCAGCCCGTTTAGCTTAGTAACCCGGCCCGCCAAACTTCTCTTTATTATTTGATTGGTTTGTATTGTGATTATAATTTCTTTTTTTCTGTCATATCTACATTTCCCCTTCAGGAGATGCAAATGGCATTTTTTCACTTATTCGTGACTTTTACATAATATATATATTTGTTCACGCAAACTCATCATTTACTTGGTTCTAATTTGGCCCCCATGCCCAACTTTAGGTCCAATTGTGGCCTGCGAGTTGAAAAGGTTTGCTCATGCCTGCTCTACAACAATATTTTATTTAAGTTACAAGTATGAAATAATTTTTGGTATATTTTGTTACATCATCCATATTTGTGTTTGTTCTTCCTTCAAGAATTCTGGTGATTTGTGTACTTTATCAACTCTCCTTCACATCCACTGATGTTGCAACTTGCCACAGCACGGACATGCACAGGTTTGTTACAGTGTAGATGTTGAACACTTCATCATGCAGCTCAGCTGTGAAGCACCTGCCTTCAGAGGTAAAGACATGGTTCTCTCAGAGAAGGATGCGTGGGTTGTTACAGGGGGGCCCTGTTTTCTGGAGGGTAGCTGGGGGTTATAGGGGGGTCGGGTACGAGGAGGGAGGGGAGAACCAGAGACCAGCAGGGGTCTCCTACTTGACTGTGGGGAGTGAGGGTCACAGTCAGGTTGGAGGAGAAGGCTGGGATTAGTTTGGCGGCCGGAGTGAAAAGTTGGTGACAGTGGGATGTTGTGATTAGAATCTGACATGAGCTGTTTTCCTGGGAGGCTCAAATCCCAGACATTTGACCGCCCACTGTGCCCGGGGTCAGGGCTCGGGTTGAAGAGAGAAAGGTCTGGACGGTGGCTGCTGGGTTGGCGGTGGGAGGTGTCTGACATTGGCAGAGACGGACGGAGCAGGTGGTCATTAGTGGAGGGGTTTATCTGGTGGTGGCAGCTGCAGTTGGGTAAGCTGTCTGACCTTCTGAGAGGTAGGGAATAGAGGTTTGATTGAAATTGTAGGGAGAAGCTTTGACAAGTGTTGGAATCTGAGTTAAACTTGGGCTGATATGGACTTAGAGGGGCATCAGAGTTAGTCATGTGAAAAGGATGAGGATGAGAAGATGAAGAAAAGTGATGGGGATGTTTTGTGGTTGATGAGCACATTGGGGGAGGAGGAAGGTGTGAGGAGGAGTAGGCAGATGAAGAGTGAGCGTCTCCATGGCAGAAAGAAAGCGGGGAGAAAAGCTGTTGGTTTGGATGGTAAGGGTACTCAGGAGTGGAAAGACAGTCCAGGCTGATGGTGGGCCGCAGGGATGGACGGCGTATGGGCTGCAAACAGAAAGACAAAATGGAGGAGGGAAAATAAAAGCATAAAATAGATGGAAGGATGAGGGACAGACACAGAGCTGGAGAAAAGAAATTAATTCTCTTTGGAGAAAGATTACTAAAGCCAGATGATAGCCTAATGATCTGTAGTGTTTTTTTTTCTATAATTATAAAATTTGTACTCACTTGACTAAATAACTCTACTTGTAGGAATATAAAAAATGACATTCTTGCTATTCTAGTTATATGTATGTAATGTTGTCAGAGAATAAACCAACAAATACATTTAAAGAACACAAATAACTGTTTCAAAATTAAATTGAGTTAAAAAGAATTCTGAGTAGTACTAAGTATTTGCAATTTCTTCAGCTACAGTTGGAGACATGTGGCTTTAGTTGAAACTAGAAGCAGCAGGTAAGCAGATGTAAACAGCAGGGGTATGAGGGCAGAGAGTGGGTAAAGGGGAGAGCAGCTGGGGCAACAAGCTGTGAGTTAATGGGATGGTTGGGCATGATCTGAGGACACGGTGTGTTGGTATGGGGTTATACAGTCTTTAGGGAAATTTAGAGTTTTTTTTTTTTTTTTTCAAATTCTGTATTAAATGTTAATTTTTTTCCTTATTTTATTTACCTTTTTATTCCAGGACTATCTAGTGTAGACATTCTAGAGGACCAAGTTTACAAATGAAATAAAATGTCTAGATTTCAGGTGAAAGTGATAGACTCTCTGCCTGTGATAAAATATAACACTGGTTCACATCCTTAAATGTGAACCACAAGCTCTGGAAGGTGATTTCTGACAATAAAAGTCAGGGGGACATTGACCGCGTGAGCCAATGTGTGTCCTACCTTTGGTGGAGCTTCATCGGACCCTCCCGAGTCCCACGAAACAGTGACTTGTCTCCTCATCTCCATCCTGTTTCTTTCCTTCTGCTGGACCTTCTCCTCTTCTAATATAGTGCTGGGAACAAAAAAAAATGAAGACAAATGTTTTAAATCAGGAAAAAATATGCAATGTATGACCAATCATTAATCAAAAACCTTTCGAAAACACAAATGACAGAATAATTCTTGAAATATAAATATCTTGTCTCTGTCAAAACATCACATCCATCCAACCATCTTCACCTGCTTATCCCAATACCATGTCACCCCTAATCACATTGCAACACACTGTACTGCTCTGCGGGTGGTGATCCAACCAGAAGCCAAAAACCCTAACCAGGATTTGAACTTGTCCAGGAGGTGAACCCTGGAGTTTCACACCAATAACATGGACTCTGGGCCGAAGTGAAAGCCTTTGATTAAATATATATTAATGAAAAAAAAACATACGCAGAACAGGATATAAACTAAAAAGTTCCCAGTCTGAGTTTTAGTTTATATAGTCAGAAGTGATGATTTGTTTTTAACAGTACTTTGAGACATGTTTAATTCATTTTTCAAATGTTTTTCTAAGCTGCCTCCAGATGCAAATGGCAGTTTTTTTTACCCTCAAAAGCAACACACAGGTTTACAGTACCAATATAATATGCACAGTACTTGTCTTTTTCTCAATAAGATATTTACTACAAGTATGTTTTCACACATATTGGCTTTCTAAAATTGTAATCTAAATAAAAAAAATTAAAAAAAACAGACTGTGAGGCTACTTTACAGTTACTCACACTGACCTGGTCTCTGGAGACACTGAGAAAAAACCAGATGAATATTCCCTGAAAGAAGCTGCTGCTGAGGAACTGACGGTTGCACAAAACAAACGACTGAGTGACTTCACTGCAGCTACAAAGAGACTCACACACACAAACGCACACACAAACACCTCCTTTTTGAATCTATTTCTAGTAGCTTCATCATCCTACTTAGTGTCCCCCACATTTGTCACACCCCGTGTGTGTGTGTGTGAGTGTCCTGCTGCACCTGTTGACATTAGTCTGCTGTCAGATTTTGTCCTTCATTACAACCAAATTCACAAAAAGAAAAATCACTTTCCTTGCAAGTCTGACAGCATGATTTGAAACTTTTTATCCACTTTTGTTGCTGTTAAATACAGTAAATTTAAGTTAAGTCAACTTTTTTTGTAATTTCATGTCTTTAAACATTAAAGTGTGAAGCAGAGCTTCAGCTTCAGCAGGAACAAAGTTCTTCGTCACCAAACCAAAAACCACAATGGAAGTTATCGTTTCGACGAACACTTCAGTTCTACACAAATGTATGGTTATGATGGTGACATCAGCGTCACATGTGACTGGCTGACTCCTCCCCTCTCTGCTCTACTACCACCACCACCACCTGCAATAACAAGGTCTGCTGCAGTTTATTGACTCAGGCTGAGCTGAGTGTAGAGTTCTGGTCCACTCCCCCACTGTCCTCACCTGTTGACTGCTCACCACAACGGCTACTGTTGCCGACTGAGAGCACAGATGTTGCTGGTAGTTCCACACAGTCACAACATGCTGCTGAAATCAACTACTGTTGAAAGCTAAATAAATAATAAGTCATTAACTGAACCATAACCATCAAACAAAAAAGCCTAAGTATGATATTGATATTGTAAATATAGTTATTAAATGTATATTTAAGTTACAAAGAAATAAAAAGCTTCTGAGTCATAGAAGAGGAAGACAAACAAATGAAAGTGACACCTTGCCATGTGTGGCCCAGTACCAAATGAATTAAGGGCACAAACTGGTCCCCGACCTAGGGTTTGAGGACCTCTAAAGTTGGTCATTTACACTGCAGGTAAAGTATTGGGCATTCCTTAATTTAATGTTCACCAGAACCTTTACGAACGACTAAAGTAATGTTAAATTCAGCCCACTAAATATAAAATTAGAATGTAAAAATAAAATACATTCAACTACATAACTGAAAAGCAAAAGCGCCTGCTTTCTTAAATGTTTACATGTTTTACTGCGACGTTACAGACGGTGAGGTAATGGAAAGACATCATTTGCCGTACAGCGGGCTGAAGACAAAAGACGTTCTACAACACCCAATGAAACAAAAGAGACCATACGTCACCTTCAGAAACAGACTGTCTGATCGCAGCAGAGTATTTCCAAACGAGCTCTTTCAGAGGAATTTGAAAGTCACCATTAAAACTGTGATGATGGATTGACGACGACAACAGCAGCAGCAGCAGCAGAGGCAGAATCATCCAGTGTTACATCAATGACGCCCAACAAACCAATCAGAGAAGATGTTACCAGCACTGACTCTCCAACTAATTCGATAAGAGATTGAGTGGCAGTGGTCAGCTCCCTCTGACCATGTGTGTCGAGAGCTCCACTACCTCTGCTCCTCTTTTTTCTCTTACTAACATGCCCCCCGCCCACCCGTCTCTCTCTCTCTGTCTGTCTGTCTGTCTCTCCCCCCCTCTCTCACTGTTGGAAAACTGTAGCTCCTGGCAGCTGCCCACTGTGTAAACACACACACATACTGGTGGTCTGTCTAGGAAAACTGTAGTAGTAGCTGGGAGCTGCATACTTGGCAGCTGAAACCTATCATTGATATTATCATATAAAAGTACCTTAAGTACCCCAAAGTACAGCGTTACCATATATGGGGGGGGGCTCCTCCTGCTAATAGCAGTGGTCACAGTGAACATGGTCAATATTGACTTGGTTTCTAAGATACTGATGAAGGCACATTAAAGGTTAATGCAGCTTTTTTTTTTTTCATCCATGCCAAGGCAGCACAGTCTATTAGACTGGAATAAATGTTTTACACTTTGGCAGCTCTGGCCCTGAATACCATTCTCATGCTCTCGCCTTACTGTTTTTTCAGCCCCATTAAAGCAGGCAACCGCAGGCATACAGAACATGTGTCGAAAGGAGCAGACCTCCGTGATGGTGAGGTCTGCAACTCATTTGGAGCCACAGAATACAAGCAAGATTAGAGGGACACTGGAAAGGTGAAGGAGTTCAGGAGGAAAGTGAAGAGATGGATTGACAAAGAGTAGAGATGTTTGTTTCTTCTGTTTGTTTTGTTTCTTCTCTCTCAGAGCAGTGGAGATTGTGGAAGAGAGGTGAAGAATTTGAGTACAAGAAGGATGCTGTCCTTCTCTCCAGAAGCCAGAGACTTTTGGACAGGAGTGATCTGTGATAGAAGAGTGTCAAGGTGAAGGGAAAGGTTTACAGGACAGTTATGAGACCAGCCATGATGGACAGACACTAGGAATGGAAAGAAGACAAGAGACAGGAGAAGCTGGAGGTGGAGGAGGATAAGGATGGACAGGATCAGGAATGAAGTGATTATAGGGACAACACAGACAGGAAGGTTTGGAGAAAAAGCTAGAGAAGACAGATTCAGATGGTTTGGACATGTTGAGAGGAGGGACAGTGGATACATTGGTAGAAGAATGATCCTAAAGATGGAGCTACCAGGTAGGATACAAAGAGGAGATTGATGGATACAGTGAGGGAGGACATGGAGGTAGTTGGAGTCAGAGAAGAAGATACAGAGGACAGGGGTGAGACGGAAAATGCTGAGTCGCTGTGGCAACCCCTAAATAGGAGACACTTAAAGAGTGGAAAAATAATGAATTACAATCCTGCTCTATGACTTCCCGCTCTTGACACCTTCAAGGCAGATGTGTTTGGCATTTAGGTATGTTAAGCAGTGGTGACCCACGGCTAGTGATGTTTCTCCACTGCTGCTTCAGGACTAGTGAAGACGCCATAAAACCTCACGTGTCTCTGGTATATACCATGATAATTTAAAAAAAAAAAACAAAGTAACTGTAAGGCACATGCCAAACATCAAGAGGAACTGGAAAAGCTGCAGATATAAGAGGATATTATACAGATATTGTAAGAAATAAATATCATTAATGTGTCTTTTAATTCATTTTCATTTCTTATGAATAAATATTATTAAGCTTTGGTCGTTCCAGATTCAATGTTAACGCAAAACTAGAGTTTGTTTCTACATGAAAAAAATTGCAAAAAATTACATGGCTGGAGAGAAGTTTTTTTTAATAAACATTAAGTTTGGCCCAGAACTTTGTTATTGTTTTTTGATTGGTCCATGTAAATCTTAGTTTGAAACCCTTGATTTAAAGTATTGATGGATAAACTATTTTTCTGTGCTGTCGTGTTTTTTGTAAAAAAATAATCCACATTGCTGTGTTTTGACCCAACAGGGAACTCATTAAAGAAATAACCCCTCTCCCCGTCCGTCATCAACCCCGTCCTCGCTGCTGCTACTCCTGCCGTTGTGATTTATCTACCAGCCAAAGCTTGAGCATCACTTCTCGAAAACTGCAGGTCTGTTCACGTCCCAATGATTCACAACTGTTGTGTCAAGGTGGCTGCAAGGTGTGCTCTTTGCAGTAATTTACAACATTTCCTACTCTTGCTTAACAGGGGCAACAACGTGTCAGTTGATCAGCATCTTTTGAGTTGTCATTAGAAACCAGCACGGTGAGAATCTGCTCTAATATTTTTCTCACGATCACTAAGGGAGAGAGGTTCTGTTCACACTGAGGTTTTTCCCCTCACAACACTTTGCTTTATTATCCTCACGGTTGCACTATGATGCAGCCGGGAGCAGCTCATCAGACTGGTAAATGAGCCGTGGCAGGAATAGTACTTGTACACGATTTAAATGTATTTCCCTTGTCCTGCATTCCATGCTGTTTGCCAGTTTGTTGAAAAAGTTATAATCAACAAATGGGTTTTGTCTCAGGCTCTATAAAAGAACCTTATGATTTACAATTATTATAATTACACAATGTTGCCTGCACTGACAGAAATGATGCAGTTGTGTTGATTTGACTTTTTTGAGTAGTAACACCACAACCGTAATGAATCACTGAAATATTTTCCTGTGTGAAGGGAAGCATCCCAGTCTTACTCAGCATGTCTCGATGTCACAGACGGAGTTGTCTGACTTTGTCTTATCTGATCTCAGTCCAACTAAAACCAGTGATAAGGAATCTGCCCCAGAAAAGCAGGAAAACACGACCGAGGTGTCTGAGTCACTGCACTGTCATCAGTCAGTTTACCAGACCTGACCACACGGTGTGAACTTAACATCACCTCTTAGACCAAGCAGGGGACTTTCAATTATTTTGCCCTGTTCAACATCCTGTTACCATCAAGTTTATTAAAACCCACACATTCAAAAAAATCTTCCAGCTTAAACCAACATCCATCAGCAACTACAAGAAAAATAGGTCTTCAGTTTGATACCATATATTTCTAAAGAACAAGACATTAAGAATATTGTTGTCAACACCAACCCTGTCTGAGACCAAACATCATTTTATCTCTAATTAATAAATTTACCTAACACATCGCTCTTCTAACCACGGCGTGCTTTTCAGTAAATAACTGAAAAACAAGACAAGTTTTTTAAGTTAATTTTAGTTTTTCAGTTTTATTCCTTAATTGATAGATTTGATATAAATAGTTTTTTATTAGATTTTCTCCTTAGTGTCCGCCTGTGCGTTCTGGGTGAGGATCCCCTCCACTGTCGATCACCCTGAGGTTTCTTCCTTTTTTCCCTGTTTGGGTTTTTTGGGAGTTGTTCCTCAGCCGTTGTGAGGGTCTATAAGGGCAGGTTTTTTTTTCCTGTTTTGTTTACTTTATCTTAGTTTTTTTACATAATTGTAAAGTGCCTTGGAACAACGGTTGTTGTGATTTGGCGCTTTAAACAAATAAAGTTGAAGTTGTTGAAGTTAAACGTTCACCCTGCTGCTCTACATCTACCACAGACACAGTAAAAACAGCGACCCCTGCTGTCAAAAAGACTCATGCACTATTTAGAAGAACAAAACATACAGTGCAAATCAATGCTGTCAAGAATAATTCTAAAAATTGCCCATTGACATATATTAAACTTAATAAAATAAATGGAAATATGAAGACAAAGCCTCTGGTCTATACCATGTCAATGTCCCTTCCATCGCAAATGTCGCAAATCCTCCCTCAACATCAACATCAGCAGCAAAAAACTGAATGTTACGATCTGTCGGTCCAGTTTGGACCCAATCAACATCTTATTATCTGCTGTTCCGACTTCAGTCCAGTCTTTGTCTTTTATACGCGTTTGCCATGTGCAAATCAATCATCAGCAGGTCCAACTATAATGGAATAAGAAAAAAAACTCACCTGAGTTGTGTCTTGAGTTCATTGAAGCGCGGCCTCTTACTGGGATCATAGAACCAACACTTTGTCATTAGGCTGTACAGAGTGGGAGGACACTGAGGGGGCATCGCCAAACGCTCGCCGTTCTCTATTCTGCCAATCACGTCATTGTTCTTCACACCCTGGAAAGGCTTTATGCCGTACATTAGAATCTCCCACATACAGACGCCTACAAGAAATGACAGGGATGGACCATTACTTTTATACCAAAAAAAGAGAGAAGAGGCCACAAAAATAAAATAAATATCTTCCACTGCTTAAAATAACAAAGTTAACAAATCAGGAATATAACAAAAGAATGGATTTAAACGTACCAAACATCCAGACATCACTGGCTGTAGTAAATCGTCTGAAGTTGATGGACTCTGGAGCCATCCATTTGATGGGTAGTTTACCTTTAGATGCTGAAAAAAAAAAATATTGGTCTGTGTGTGTCTAACAATAATTGTTTTATTGAGCTTCTACTTGAGGTTAATGTAAAACAAAAAGTTTTACCTTTGTAATAAGAACTATCTTCCATGTACCGTGAAAGTCCAAAATCTCCCAATTTGACACAATCTGCTGTTGAAACCAGTACATTTCGAGCTGCAATGTCCCTGAAATCAAAAAGGAAAGTTTTTGACACTATGATCGTGAGACACTCGTTCATACAAGAGTTTGCATGAACACAGTGATTTGGATACAAATTACAGAATTATTCTATTACATAAGAAATAAAAAAAATCTCATTCTCAAAAGTGTGAATTCTTCCATTATTTCCATTGAAAGTTTTCTGTTTTCTGCTATTTTTGATAAATAAGACTATAAAGAGGAAGGAATATCACATAAAAATAATATTTATCTTTCGTGTATGTTTTATGCAGAACACTGTTGTAGAAATATTATTCTAAAACAAACATGTCTTGTTAGACTGTGTTCTCTGACAAACCTGTGGACAAAGCGTTTGCTCTCTAAATAGGCCAGTGCTGTGCTGAGCTGGTAGGAGTAGAGGATGAGTGTGGCCAGGTCTAAACTGTATTTCCTGACCTGAAGAAATGAGCGCAACTGTGGATAAAAAACAGTGAGAGAAAAATAGAAACAGTTATTAAAACAGATAAAGGAACAACAGACTCAGATGTGACTGGCAGAGTAAAATTAAAACCATTCCTCTTTAACTAATCAGAAAAGAATCACAGGAACTAGAAAAATATCTCATAAAAAATTAACAAATGACTTATAGATATTGTTATAGAAATTATGCCTTTTCTGCCTTGTAAAAATGTAGGAGCACAACATAGCCAGCTTTATCAATAGCTACATGTGCACTTCATAAATGTGACACTTGGGTGCAGTGTTGCACAATTTTTCAAATCTGATCAGTTGTATTTTCACCACAATGAAAGCATGTCAGAGGAGTAGCAAGAATTTCACTGCAATATTGAGAAATATCTTCTTCTTCTCTTTTCGGCGGATCTCCCCCGTCCTCTGTGTCCTCAACCCTAACTCCAACTACCTCCATGTCCTCTCTCACTGCATCCATCAATCTCCTCTTTGTCTCCTACCTGGTAGCTCCATCTCGAGGATCATTCTTCTACCAATATAACCACTGTCCCTCCTCTGAACATGTCCAAACCATCTCAATCTGTCTTCTCTAACTCTTTCTCCAAACCTTCCTGTCTGTGTTGTCCCTCTAATCACCTCATTCCTGATCCTGTCCATCTTTGTCTCGCCTAAGGAGTCCTCCACTTCCAACTCTGTCTCCTGTCTTCTACCTATTCCTAGTGTCTCACAACTGTCCTGTGAACCTTTCCCTTCACCTTAGCTGACACTCTTCTATCACAAATCAAATATTGAGAAATCTAATAGTTGAAATAGAATTGTTATGAAAATGAGGCCAATAATATTTCAGAATTCTCAAAAATTGACACTTTAACTCTTGCACATGTGCAGCTCCAGCAGGAAGTCTGTAATCCTGAAACTCTAATCAGCCTTTTGAGTCGGTTTCCAATTACCCATAAATATCATAAGGAGAAACAACGAGAGAATTTGAAGATTATGATCCATTTCAGTTTTGTTGTTGAGACAATCACAACGTTTAAACGACTTAGTATGTTTTGTTGTGTGATGTTTTTCTCCTACCTCTCCCAGGGTGCAGAGCTCCATGATGATCCAGACTGGATTTTCAGTGATGACTCCTATCAGTTTCACAATGTGAGGATGATCGAACTGACGCATAGTCACTGCAGGAAGTTTCATTAAACAGTGTGGCTGCTTAGTGCTGTGTCTTCAGTCCAACTACCACATGAAAAGTTCACACAGACGTACAAAAACACACAAAACTTACAGGCTTCCTGAAGAAACTTTTCCCTGACGCTGTCGGACGTTGAGTTTTTACAAGTTTTCACTGCCACAGAGAGAGCAGGGTTCTCCTGTAGAACAACAAGGAGTAAAATCAACATTCTGACAAAGTATTAAGAATGTTTACAATCTGAAACTTAAAAAAAATCTATGTACCCTTAGAGAAAAACAAAATCCACCAAACCCTGTTTAAATAAAGGAATCAAAAGGCTACTGGACATAACCTAGTTATGTTGGGGTCCAAAAAAATGCACTAATCCAGTTTTTTATCAACCTTTTTTTAACCACCTCACATATACAATATAAGAAAAAAACCCCAAGGTGCATCACCAAATAAAAATCTCACAAAAATGTAATAAAAAAATAATAATCTCCTAATTTAAGTGAACTCATAATTCACGAAAATCTCAGACAACACTGATTTACTGGCAGGAATTGAAGAAAGACACTAACAAAGATCTTCAACGGCTTTAATTATTTAGTTTTCATAGATATCTGCTGCCACCTAGCAGAGGAGGACTCAATTGCTCTGCATGTCATCTATTGAGGTACAAAGAAATATCTTTGCACTGAATAAATAATATTTTTAGAACCTGGTTAGGTAATCTTGTATATGCAGCAAAGCCAATGATCTCTCATGTATTAGGAATATTTCCTCTAATAGTTTGTCACAATATCATGAGTATTTTACTTTAACAAAAACAAGACAAGTTACCGGGCTGATGTAGACTCCTTGGTGGACGTCTCCAAACTGACCCTCGCCAATGCATCGCCCCAGTTCAATCCGATCTCGCTGGATCTCATAGTCTCGCGCTAAACAAAAGAAAAAAAAAAAAGCTTCATACACAAGATTACTGTAACAAAAACAAGAGGAAACTCGTCAGTTTTACAAACAGTCACCTAATACATGGTCTTGTTAAGCTTGCCAGTGTGTTGGGGCTTTTAAGTGGGATGGGATTATTTTAAATCTGACTTAAATCACAGGAAACCACAACAGATTACGTGGAGTGCTGAGAATATTGTGAAAATCATCTTATGTTGTGACAGGAAGAAAAGGAAGAAAATTTAACCTCACGTCACTGTTTAAAATATTAACACGTGCATGTGCACGTGAGTGTCACTATCTTTAAAGTTTAATTGAATGAATCCACACTCTGACAAGCTTGTTTTAAGGCAATCTGCCGAGTTCACTGTCAACAGCATGCAAACAACATCAGCAAACCACAGGCAGACAATGTCATGGAACACAGACAAACTACAGCCAATAAACAACAACTGAATTCACAACCAGAAAAACAATACATGATCAATTGACTGTATGGGGAGACATTAAGGAGACATTAATAGATAATCAGTGGATAAAAAACAACTAATTTACTGCCATATAGCACAAATGTACCTTTATGTGACACAACATAATTTACTGAAGTAAACCTATTGCAAATTAAATGTTCCAAAACTATGGTATGCATACTAGAAGTGGTACATGGGCTCCCCCTATTTATACATAGAGAAATCCTGATTTTTTATTTTTTTTTAAACTAGCAGTAGAAATTAGGGCTGGGTATTGATTCAAATTTTCTAAATCGATTCGATTCACAAGGGTTCGATTCGATTCAATTCACGATTCACTTTGGTTTTCGATTCAGTTTTTGTCATATCAATTATAGTTCGGTACCAACGTTATTCTCAGAAGAATCAAAGCTAAAATTGAAACTTAATCTATTTGCTAATAAAAAAAATGTATTTTTTTTACATTTATTTCCATCACAAATTTACTCAAGGCAGTCATATTAATCCATCATGCATTTTTTATTTACCATGACTTGACTCAAAATTACAAGGCAGTTTTAGATTTGAGATTTTAGTGCCATGTTGTTTTTACATTTGTTTTACGTGCCAGTACGTAAATACGTAAATACATAATCACCTGTGGTGCATGAGCTCATGTAAAGTTGTTGGGAAAAGAAGGAAAAAAAGATAGATTTTTGGATTTATGAATCGATATCGATTAATCGATTTTTTTTAACCCAGCCCTAGTAGAAATACAACTTGATTCCATAGGATTAGCTGATAATCTCTTATACTAAACACATTAAACCTGTACTGTTGTATTGTTAATATTCCTTCTCTAACTTTGTTGTGAGTCATGAACCTTTCAATCGACCCAGATAAACAGGTGTCTTGGTTTATTCTGGACATTTACTGACTTTAATCTCAGAGCTTTTATGTCCGACAATCAAAGTTGAATATAACGTGTGACCTGGCTCGTCTTGGCTTTACTGAGCAGCCATTTCGACAGCGTAGGTGACAGCGTAAATAATTGAATGAACACTTCAATCTTGCTGCCTCAGACACAGGTGCAAGCTGGGGTCATTCTCTGACAGGTTTCACAAAATTGAAGTTGTAAATTGAGTAAGTGAATGTCATGTCCAAGTGTCCACTGTAAAAAACCTTTATGATAGAATGAAGTGTTTGACTGTTTCAGCCTGAGCTGTTGGTGTTGTTTTCACCAGTTGTCTAGTCAAGTCAACCACGATTTAACACCACTATTAACAGGCACAAATACGGGTAAACCTAAGAATTTTGTTCACAGGAGCAGGCAAAAACACTCAAAAAAATAAAAAATCACTACAGCCACCAAATCAAGAGCCATCAAAACAAAAACCATGATTAGAACGAACGCCAATCTTTACCTTGATCTAGTCCATAGTATTCTGGGAAAATAGGTTAGTGATAAGAGACAGAAATAACTATTTGTGAGCACAGAGATCCATCATATGTTACATCAGCGTGCATTAGTCAAGTTTATTTTTTATACTAACAAAATGACTGAATCAGAGGTCATTTTTAGACACTGGTTATAGAAAATTTCTGTTTTAAGGAATTCGTCATTTTACATCACGCGTCATTTGCAAGTAAAATTTGTCATTATGATCATCAGTGTGAGGCCATGTGGCCTTTACTAAGCTGGATATTATAGAAAAAACTAGTTTAACACCTGCAGTTTATTGATGTTTATTGATGCATATAAGGTTTTGATTTTAAATATTTGCTTTAAAGATGTATCAAAAAATAGATGACAACCATAAATAAATGTGTGCATACAGTATATTTAAAAAAGCTTGCTAAAAAGAAAGGAAAGAAGTTTACTGATCATAGAAGTGAGTTCTCACTCTTCCTGACGGTGACATCATTTAATTTTTATTGCCTCTTAATGCATCGTCCACTCCTAAGTTTTGAAGTGATGTTAACGTACACTGTACACACAAGCTTAACTTTAACCTGACAGAGGCCACAGCATCAAGCAGCCACGGCAACGACAGAAAGCAAATCTCACTTAAATATGGAAAAAAAAAAAAAAACAAACAACAACACAGCAACAGAGAATAGGATTGTTTAAAAGAATAAATGTAAACTTTAAACTGTAGACAGATGAATGAAAAACTGATGATCAGTAAATGAGTAGATACGACTTCTCTACTCATGGTTGAAATCACCTTCTGGAAAGAATAAGTGACCAATTAGTGTGGATGTAAATATAACTTTGGCAACAACAGTGTTTCGGTGATGTCTAATATTTAGTGACTGCTACAGTAAGTAGT
The DNA here is from genome assembly GCA_016785265.1 of Paraplagusia blochii. Taxonomy (NCBI): domain Eukaryota; kingdom Metazoa; phylum Chordata; class Actinopteri; order Pleuronectiformes; family Cynoglossidae; genus Paraplagusia; species Paraplagusia blochii. The sequence continues at coordinate 40,453 of JAFBJS010033640.1, forward strand.
TAAGACTTATTTGTCTGTCAAATGTCAGGTTCTCTAAATTCAGCTCCATGGACGTAGACCAGTTCTGCTTATTTGTTCTTATAAGACCATAAACCAATGGTCAACATGACCAAAACATAACATACAATGACACAAAGAACACTCACGTACAAATCCTACACACACAAAAACTCTCTAAGTCCTGTTTCCATCACCTGACGAACCTTTAAACACAAAATCACAAACTTTGACATGCAGTCACAGTGTGCTACACAGAAAACACACTGATATTTCTATACGATCTAAGGACAATAGACTTGAACTTCCACTTCAGGTGGACAGGTGTGTATGTTCGCTTACTTGAAGGCATGGTGTAAGTGTCCTCCTCGTCTATGATCTCAGCATAGTCGTCGGTTTCTGCAGAGCCGGATAAAAAAACAAATGGAAAATGAAGAAAAACTTGGTTTTATGGACAGAATCCATATCTTCAACTTAACATAAAAGACAACATACACAGAAAGCTGAAATGATAACATGCAGCTCAATAGGTTCAGTGCTCACTGTGTCACTGCGACACCAGAAATACACCCAAAAAAAAAGAATGGGAAACACACCCTTGTAGTGACTGAAAACAAATGAACAGCTGCCCAAAGAGCAAAGAGACAAAAGCGGGGAAGAGGAGGGGAGGAATTGTCATTCTTTCCAGAGAAAAATGCTGATGAGAAACAGACTGAGTCATGGAGGAGACATCAATAGTTTAATGCAGATGAGCGCAAGGAGCTTTTTGTTTCTGATGTCGGGGCTTTAATAAGTAAGAAGTGTGTTTACCGTCCCCACTAGTGTGACCTGCAGAAACCACATGCAGCAGGAGAGAGGAGACGGAAAGAAGAGTTAGTCGAACCGTTATCGGACAGAAACAGTAGAAGCCTGACGAGATTATTCATTCACATTTAAGGTCATTTCCATTTAAAGTGTGAGTCGGTCAGAGGTTAACGACAGAGCCACAGTGACTACAGCTCTCCATGGAAACATCTGGTGAGACAAGGACTCTTCACTGTCCGCACAGATGAGGCTTTATGAAGGCAACACAAGCTCATCTCTATGGACCCATTATGTCACTCTGAGCAGAGAGCGTCGCTCATAGACAGAACACAGGCAATGTGGAAGTGGAACCGAAGGAAAAAAAAAAAAAACATACCTGAGACACAAACAGCTCTGGTCCGTACGCCGTCCATCCTTTTCTCCATCCGCTTCTCATGATTTGAAACTCTGCAGGAGAGATAAAGAAATGGTGAAATGATCAGATTTTTAGCCGATGAGATTGGACAAGAATGAGGATGTGATTTTGGTTAAAGACTTGTTCCAGCGAAGTGAAACACGGACAGGAAATGAGTCTGGCAAGGGGGGGAGGTCTTGGACTCATCTCCTTCCTCTGAGGCATTCTTACTCTGGACAATATTAAATTTTTTGAAAATGTTCTGATGGATATTTGTGGAAAAAAAAAATCTGGGTTAATTTAACATTTCGTCAAAATGCGTAATGTGTTCCATTCCCTCTTGTATTGTTTTGTTTGGAGCCTCAGGCACTTCCTGACACAACCCAACCGGGAATTTTTGGAACAAGGTGATAACAAACCCAGAGGCTTCAGGCAGCAGCAGGGGTCCTACAAACCCCCGCTAATACGGATTGATTTTATTCCGTGCAGACTTGTTAATGCTTTGGTAAATTCAAACATGGTAATCCTTATATCTACCCTTGGTGCTCTACATAATTGTAGCTACTAGTGTTTGATTAGTTATAAACCCCTTTTTCTTTAATAAAAAATGGTTTTGCAGAAGCTGCTGAAAAACCAAAAACGTCCAACCTGCCTTCAATAAAGTATTTGTTATTCTAAGGTGTTTTCTCTGAAATAATTTGCAACAATTTCACACAGTTACAGATAAAAACACACACAAACAAAGTCACATGAGCAAATTAATCACTTTAAAAGTATGCATCATCTGATGGTAAAAAAAAGGAAGTTGACTTACTTTGGTATCGAAGGCAGCGCTCTGTCTCCCTCTGCAGAAACAGAATCACATTTCATATAAGGAACAGAGCAGCTTCACTCAGTCCTGTTGTTGAACCAGGAACTGGTTACTCAACAACACTACATCCTTTACAGCTACAATCAGTGCTAGGTTAAAAAAAAATACAGTAATAATCATTATAATCAGTTCAACACTGATGGGTTTCTACCTTTTTGGACTCTGATGATGAAGGAGTGAGTGGCTGAAGAGACGAGCCGACAGTATCCGTCAATCAAGTCGGCCATGTTTTCTGCTGTTGTCAAAGATGCTGTGGTGACAGTGAGAGGCTACAGACACACACAGACACACACACGCACAGATTAGTCCATTAGTGGCACAGGGAGCCATTTCACGGTGACACAATGAGGGCCTTCTTACTGACGACGCCTTCCCGCCTCACAAACACACACACACACTTGCAGACCCTTTAGCAGACATACACACACACACATAGACTTGCAGTGAACAGCCTCTCCAGAAGGGGTGACCACATGCTTTTCCATAAGTACTGCCCCCTTAGAACGCACATCCTCTTACTATAGACAAGCTCCTCTTAGGAGCATGTGGCCACAGCTGCCTTATTACTGCCACTCCCTGTTTATTTTTTATTAAGTTTCTCTTTGTTTCTCTTGCAATGAAATCATACCAACAACTAATACAAGAATAATAAGCGTGCACAAAAAAATATTTTGAAAAAAGTAAATTAAATTTTGTACGGTACAGTGTTTTCTTCAGGTTTTTGCCAAATCGTTCGCAAGTCTTCAGTGAGTTTGCATTTGCTGCATTAGCTTTATTTACCCAAATTAGATCATGGACATTTCACTATTGGCTAACTGATCATGCTTTTCCAATCTTCATGCTGATTGGCTCATTCATCATGGCATCTCTTAAGATCTCCCCTCGTCTGTCGGTCACTCTCTTGTGTTATTCACTCTGCAATATGACATAGGAAATTACCTTCACATTTTAATGGGCATGTACACTAAACTTAATAATTAGAATTTATCTTACATTGATTTTTATGGTTGTGTAATTAATTTATTGTGACGTCTACTCTGCACATGAATGATTGATAAGTGTGTGGGAGGTTGGTAAAAAGTAAATATATGTGTAAAAAATATCTGGTAGAGTCTGGTACACTGGGCCAGACATACAGTAAACAATCGGACGAAGTCCATATTTTCTCAGTTTCTGATGTCTGAGTGAGTTTTACCTCAGGAGCTCCTGCTACATTGAGCTGCAGCATTCCTTTCCTGTCCTTCTCTTCCAAAGCCGAATACTGAATTGACTGAACCTGGGTGAAGTTTGCTAAGTGTGTGGGCTGCAAAGACAAAGAGAGACACACAAACAATAGGCACCACAAGAAGCCGTCAGTCAAAACATGTAGAATCAAGTTGTCCTGTCTTCGAGTGACGATCTAATGAAATTTCGCAGGGAAATCAACAACAATTAAGAAAAGTAATTTGTGTATTTTTACATGTTTTCTAAAAACAAAAAGGCACATTTATTAACATCTGTGTTTTAATATCAATTAACCCAGGATGCATAATGTTTTCTTTCCCTTTAAGTAAAGATGAATTAGTCTGTGTGTGCCTTGATATTCTGACAGTCCATCAGTCTTCATTACGACACGGTACAATAATCATTCAATATGTGCTACAGAAGTGAGACAGCTGCCCAGTCACCTGGTGATATAACATCAAGTCTGTTGTTGCTCTGCTATGTAAAACCACAGGAGTGCTGACAGTTCAGTTCATCATAGCTCGTACGAATTACAAGACGTAGATTAAGTTAAACGTTGGTTGTGTGTGTGTGTGTATGTGTGTGTGTGTGTGTGTGCGTATGTTCATAGTCACCGTTGAGCCCTTATCCGTGAGGTAGCTGATTCCTTCCTCTGGTCCAATAGCCAGTTCTACAGATATTACCCAACTAGACTGAAGAAAGAGAAAAAAAATACTGCGTATAAGTTACAAAAGTAATGGAAAATTAAAAAAAACAAATACAACCGTAATTTCCGGACTATAAGCCGCAACTTTTGTCACAAAATTTCAACCCTGCGGCTTATGCAGAGATGTGGCTAATGTATGCATTTTGTCTAACTGCTCGAGCAGAAAAAGTAAGAGTGAGACAGGTGGTGTTGAGACAGACGCAAGTGACAACCGCCAATAAACACCATAAAAGAAGAAGACGTATAATGTACGGTAACGGGCTTTGTACATGAATAAAATTAGCATAAACTGACCCTCATCATGAAAAATGCAAAAAAAATGCGGCACATGCAGCTTAGTCAGGTGCGGCTTATGTATGTACAAAATGTTTTTTCCTTTAAAAAATGTATTGGGTGCGGCTTATAGTCTGGAAATAATATAATATAATTTGACAGTAGGGAGTGAATATGGTACACTAATATATCAGTACTGGCCTTGTCTAAACGTATGCATCTTTGTACATGTTGAACTGCGTCTAAACACGCATCTCATGACTATTCATGACAATGCCTGGATGCGCTTTTACGGCTTCTGTTCATCTCAACATGCAACATCACGTCAGTGCACGGAGCGTGTTCCTACCCCTAGAGCACATTTGAAGCACTCCTTGTCGAACCGGTAGATGGGAGTGAGGATCTCAAAGAACTTGTGGATGCTCTGCTCGTCGTTGAAGTTGGCGAACTGCTTAAATGTCTGCTGGATCTGCTTACGCAGGGTCTTTGCCTGATACAGAGGGGAAAGAGAGAGGGAATAAAGAGAGGAAGTCCCCGAGGATCCTTGTGGAAGTTTAGCAAAAACAGAGGCAAGAAATGCACCAGAGACAAGGCACAACAAAGGGATGTTCTGTTTGCAAATATTGCCCAAAGACGCAGTAAAAGTACAGACTGTTTTACTTATAATGTTACACAGTCAGAATTTTTTTTTTAATATAATGTTGTGTGTGTCAGCTCCAGCCGATTGTTGTTACGCTCTGCTGCTTTAAATTTGTTCTTAAAGGAAATACAATCTGAGATCTGTCTGATTCCCTACTTAGGATAAATGGATCACAGCAATAAAATACCAGGTTCAGATGGGAGTTGTTGAAGTGGAGTTCAGGGTGAATGGTCCATATTATTCAGGTTTATATTTACAGCAAGTCCTTTCTAGTCCGGTTTTACGTGCAAAACATCCATGAATATCTATTAGATGTTAACCAACAACAATCATAGAAAAACTGAAAAAAAAAATAGAAAAAGTCTGCTAGGAATGCATGCTCTTCCCTCTTTGTCCTCACCATGTGGACAAATATATACATACTGTTACCCTAAAATATTCAACCACATTTTTTAACCTATCGTGATCAACACATCTTATAGTTCAGATATCAAGATTTCCTCAGTGAAAACTGGAAAAGATAAAAAGAGAGACACAAGTTTCTTGTTACCTTTAATGAGTCCAGTAGGCTTTTGGGGAAGAACCTTCTTAAACCAACATCTTTCCTAAAAAGGATACATTCATTTTTTTTTCAGATACAATGATTCTTACAGCTATACTTTATTATGCTAAAATCATAATAAAGTTGATGTCTTACTCTAGAAGTTCATAGTTTGATTTCTTATCCAGAGCGTTTCCTGGCATCTCTCTGAAAAATCTCCTGTACATATATATGAACATACAAAAAATTGAAACAAATCATGTTTGTGTGAAAAAGATTACATGTCTGGGAGTTTCTATCTTACCTGATTTCCAGACATCCTAATTTCAAAGCAACATCTTGATCCACCAGATCAGCTATTCGATGCATGTAGTCACTCTTTACCTAGAGATTACCAGAGGGAATGTTTAGTTAGTGTTTAGTTTTACACACAAGCAGATCTTAAATACATTTTTGCCATATACACAATGGTGCCCAAACAATAGGTTAGCAATTTGAAAAATATGTAGGAGCTATGCTAATTTGTGAAAAAAATATTATCTAAGTCTTCTTTTCTCTTTTATTCCAAAAATAAATGAGAAAAAATGCACAATATTGATGAGAATTTTCTTACCTGGTGATAGAGGTAGTTGAGAGAGGGTTTGTCTTCAGAGAAATGACCGAGGTAACCTTTAGGAAGGTAACGTATCCGCAGTTCATACCTGTGAATTAATGAATATGCAGTTGTTGTGAGTTGACCAATGCCTGTTTAGTTGAACATTACGCTCATGTACCTGCAGGAATTGTACTGGACCAGGGGTCTCAAACTCAAGCCCCCACCTTGATGTGAAAGTTGAATTTATAATTTTATAGGTTTGTTCTCCACCTTTTATGGTAAATCCTATAGTTCTCAAAACCCTGATCCACAGTCTCCTGTTGGTTCAGTGCTGTATTACACAGACTATATGGGAAACTGATTTTGGGTGGGTGGTGACCCTTAACTTACTTGAGTTTGAGACGCCTGAACTAGACACAAAATAAACCCACTCAACTCCTCTCGTTTCTTTCTTAAAACTATCTGCTGCCGCCTAGTGGTAGTATTTGATTCTTCTGCCTGTCACTGTCTCATAGACGAATCAATTTTTAACTTCACAATACAATCCCATCAATCTCTATCCATATGGACATTATTTTTCTAAGAAATGTCTCTGAAAGTGAAGCTATACCCGTATCAACACATTCTCATCGCATTCAAACTGAAAAACCTCTCTGACGCATAAAGACAGAGGGCACTCATGCTTACTCATTCCTGCAGATGACGCACACCACACCAGAGCTCCACTATATAATAGAGCTCACACTCAGTGAGCAAAGTGCAGAACGTCAGGACAGCTTGTCAGCGTTGGTCTGTCCAACACTGACAAATACTGGAACCTTCTAATTTCTTAATTTCAAACTATATCCTGGGTGAACGAAAGTGACCCTAATGTTCATAGATGGTCATTGCCCTTAAGGCTCACACGTAGTTATGCAGGTTTCAACCTACAACATCCACCAGTATCTAAGTGTTTTGTAAAGACGCATCAAATTAGTGTCTTATTTATCCTTCGCGGAGAAACTGCAATAAATGTCAGCAACAAGACCTTGTATGGATCGGGTCGATTCTGCGACAAAGTAGCTACAGCATGATGGCAGGCGGCCAGCAAAGTGCCTTGAAAATTAGTTTTAAAGTTTAAAGAGCCCCTCCCTTATGTCCTCACCCCTGCATGGCGGCAGATTGAGACAAGGTTTCGTATATTGCTGCCAGTGAATTAACAAATGTGATGCCATTTAGCATTATGAGATTCCCGCTGTTGCATTTGCCAATTAGCTGCGTCATGGCCCTGACCGTATGCGTCACCGCTGTTTATAGACACATATTACTTTATGGCCGATTTATTTCCGTATCTACAGCACGGAGAAACAGGTCGGCACGGAGACGTGAGCACGAGGTAACGACGTTGCTACAGGCCCGTAGTTAGACATCAGAAGGTTTCAAGGTTGAGGACAAAATTAATAAAACATAGAACAACATCTATAATAGATGAACAAAAAACAGACAGGAAATTATGCACACTGAAGACGGAAGAAAAGGAGGGAAAAAAGAAGTAAAACAGATGTGAGATGTTAGGCAAAAGACCAGAGAATGGGACCACTGTGGAGAAGAGTGTTATGAACACAAAGGAGGCAAAATCAGAGGGAGAGAACAAGCAAAAGAGGAAGAAGAAGAAAGAGTCAGTTGCTTCCCTGGGCTACTGCTGTTCTAACTATAGCCATGCAACAGCAAAAAAAAAAAAATCCTGTGAGTTTCCAGCTCAGATTCCTTGATGAGGCAGAGCCTCAACAACTGGTAATCTGTTCTGTTTTCAGTTAAACCTGATAAAAGGTCTTTACAGTTTCTGTTTGTCAGCTATTCTGGTCCAATATCTTTGCAAAAACAAGGGATAGAACGAGAACTTTGAAACACTGTAATGATGTCACGCACTACAACACCTATAGAGAAAGCATGTCCCTACAGAATTGTCCCAAAACTTGCAAAATATACCAACTTCATTAAAACTTCTCTGCACATTATTGTTTCTATGGTGGCTGCCATTAATGTTTTATTTTTATAATATTCTTCTTGTTGTATTCTTGTTCTTTAGATTTTGACTTGAGAGATACATTTCCAACGCAACAATCCACAACCCAACACCTCAAAGAATACATCAAAGAATCTGGAGGAAACATAACAGCTAATGATGCCTGCGTCTCACTCTTACTTTAACAAGTCTCAGAAATGAAACAAACAGGAACAACATAGTTAACAGAAGCAGGGAGGTTGGATGACCTGCTGCCACCAGTGCAATATTAATAAACAAAAAGAAATAGCGGAAACATAAATATTGCCTATTTCCTTTTTCATATCTGAGAGGAACACCATAACTGACACACCATAATGTACAGTAACTATAAAAGTATTTAGCTACACCTTCAAAAAGCAGCATTTATATGAACAGTATCCTAAAAATTATAACGATACATGTTATACTGTAAAATAAACTTAGGAAGTCACTATTTTAATGTTTATTATTTCTTTTTTTTAAAAAAGAGATGCTATCCATCTTTTAACTGTGGTGAAAAGAGGGAAGTCATAATAAACAATTGCTTGTTCTAGTGTTTTACTGCTTATCTATTGCATGTTTCAGACTTAGGTCTTTGAAAAATGGTTTCCCTGGGACCAGATATTATGTGGTAGTTACCTTGTGAGGTATTAATAAAATATTGCCTGTTGGCAGCTTTGTAGCTTCTTTATAGTCCCACAGTCCTGCATCATAAAGCTGTGCCTCTGAATCAATGTACCAGGCCAGCACTTTGATACAAGAACAGCAGTAAATGAGAAACCTGCCTCTGTGGTAGCCTGCAATAATAAACCCCGCTAACCTTAAATACTCTCACACATACTGTAGTCTTACAGTACGTGTGTGTCTTACTAATGATAGAAATCTGTCGGATGGGTTACTGTAATTTTACCTCCATTCCTCCTGGGGATGCTGTTTCTCATATTTCTCCCTGACATGAGATACACCCAGATCAGGGTGTAACCAGTGGAGAGCATCTGAATGCAGATGGGTCAGACGCAGGCCAAGTGAGGAGACACAGCGCAGTTTGTGGATCTCTGCAATCTTCTGGATGACTCCCTGTTTTAAAGGAAAATCAAATGTCAAGTTTGATGATAGAAAGATAGAAAAGGGACTGGATTCAAACACGGGAAATGTGTGTGCTTTACCCTGACGTCTGTGGCATCTCCATGTCTGATATTACTGGCCCAGGTACTGGGTTCACTGTTAGTCTCAAAATAATGGAAGATCTTGAGAATCCGGTCCATTGAGCCGGGGGGCCTTTCAATACCTCCGGCTGAGGTGCTGCTGCCAACACCGGGCATCCCGGACCGGGATTTCACCCCACAACCACCCACTGCAGAGTGATTGAGGTTGGGCTCCAAGTAGGAAGACGACGCCATGCCTGACTCGAAGGGTCTTGCCAGGGCTAACTGGCCTTCATATTCTGAAAAAGGAGAAATTTCAGCTTTGTCAGTACCTAGAAAAATGACAGTAAAACTATGACTTCAGGCAACAACACACTTGAACTGTAAGCTTCGACTTGGAATACTGCAAGAGCATGACTGTTTGCATCTGAGTGCGAGATGGAGAAAGTTTAAGTCTTACAAAAAAAGTCCAACAAACCCATAAAATACAGATGCTCAATCTTCAATACATTATCCTGAGACAGTGGGGAGCACTGGGTACAGTGGATTGGTTGGCCAACAATGTTATTTACTACACATTCAGTCTAAAACATCTACAGAAGAGTAAAGATTCAATCAGTCTTCCAATAGTGCCTTAGGGTCAACTTTGCTTGAAATGACCAATTAGAAATGAGAACAAAAAAAATAAAATTATCTATTAAAAAAAAGTAGATTAACCATAACATATTTATTCATATAAATCCAAATTTGTTGTTTTTTGTTCTAAAAATACAGTATTAAAATGACCAGACGCTGTAATTATTGTATACACCAAGTCACCTACTTTTCACCATATTCCGAAATGTTGATTTTCATTCAAGGCTCTTTCTAGCATAACCTCATCCTGAATCCCCGTCTGGGAACAACATGTTTTCCTGTATCACATTTCACTTCCTGGATATCCCATCAGGCTTTGTCAAGACACCCATGTCACCATGACTCCAGTGACTCTGGTGATCGAAATCCTCACTCTCGTAGTTGTGACAAACATGATTTAAAAAAAACTGTTTCAATGTTTTTTTACCAACTGTGTAAAAATTAAAGTTATTAAAACTATGGATATTCCCAATTATTGACGTCTCAAACTGCTGAAGTTTTCATCAACCACACAACCATTTGCCAGAGTTGTTAGAATGAATCTGCAACAGGGAAGTTACTAAGGGCAACAATGACTCAGCACTTTCAGTATCCTGACCTGCAGTTGCCCCTTTGAATACAAGTAAAATTCTGCACACGTGAGTGTGTCTGCACACAGCAGCAGAAGCACAGAGGACGACATTATGTGTCCAAGAACATGAGTCAGCGTTCTGTACTGAACCTGATGGATCTGTGTGTGTCTGCACCAGTCAGATACACATTTCCTATTGACAGTTTGACACTTTGTTTCTGCATTTTTCTTCAAATATCTGGCATCACTGACTCAGATATGAATATTCAAATTGCAAATACTTTTGTTTAGTCCACACACACTAGTGTCTGGATTCCAAGGATCCCGGCTAGACAGAGCGACTGACTTGCTTTTATCTTGAGTGTGTACATGGAGATGTATCAAAGTGATGAATCAAAACTGGTGCACATTAGCTACAGCCAAACCCACAGACTAAATGGATCTCTAAAGTGAGGGCTTCATTAAACACAGTGCAGCGGCAGAGTCGGAGTGAGTTGTGACTGATAATGTTGGAAAATTATACTAAAAAAAATAAATAAACAAAATAAAAATGGAGGGGCCAAAACATCACCTTAAGTGCAAAAATTACTAGAATCAACTCTGACTGATGGCACTCAATTGATGACAACAATATGCAAGTACACTAATACAGTGGTCCCCAACCACTGGGCCGGGGACCGGTACCGGTCCATGGGTAAATTGGTGCTGGGCCGCAGAGAAATAATGTTTCCTTTTGGCCCCATCTGTCTATTACTTCCACTTGATCCACACCCATATCAACAAAAGAACTGACCAATAGAATGGCTAGGATTCCATCAACAATAATGTAACTATATTTGATTAGGAAATATTTTCTCAGTGAAGACAACAACAATAAACTCAAAATGACGCAAAGATTCTAACCTTGTATACCAGAAAGTTTATAGGCTGTGCGCACTTAAAAAATCCTTGTTGTGCACATGCACAGTTAATTCGGGTAGGAAGATTTTATAGGTAGGCAAATTTTTCAGAACACCGGAAATTAAATTTTATTAAGGGGTATTTATCTGATATCTAATAGCCTGAAACATAGAAACTAGTATAGATAAGAGATTGATTTTGCTATGACTACTATTAACAGTAAAACCTTGCAGTGGCTAGTGTTGCTCTTTAATGTCTACCTGTGTAAACAATGGAATAAATAAAACCATGTTCCCTTTTGGCCTCTGATTAAGAGAAGCAAAAATTGCACAGTGTATGCACGAGCTGAAAAATATTTTCCCCAACACATCTCCACTAATTTTAACAGCGTGAGCTCCAGCTTCCCTGCCTCGTCTCTGAGGAGCACATAAAAAACATATTGGGGACATTGCTTTGACTGTAACCCAAATTTAAATAGAAACTGTTTCACCAAAGCAGCCTTGGCGTCACAGACCACAGTCAGACATCTGCTGCTGCTCAATCGCATTGGATTTTAGGCACTCAGACATCATCGCGCCCACACAACACACTATTAGCATAAAAAGTAATAACTTTAACCTAAATACTACAACCAGCTTAATGAAATCCTATTACCGATGTGAGCAAACTTGCGTTTCAGTTCGTGTACACTTCCTGCTTCTGCTGTAAAAGCTGCTTTTTCCCCCACAATCGTAGTGGCGGTATTTACCTGTTTTGGCCATGATGTGATGAATGCGTATAAAAACCCAGGGTAAATGCTGCTATAAATACAGGTGCAGCATACATCACAGGACAAATGAAACACTTTATCTCCAAACCAATTTCTACTCAGCATAGCTGCACTAAATCCTCCATCTCATGACCTCAGATTCACAAGAGAGAAATCAAATCAACTAGGCCAAGGAAGCAGCCAGTGGGGGAAGAAGGCTTCTGCCAATCCCAACACCCCCGCTGCCTCTCTCTCAGTGGGGATCCTCAGCCGGCTAAACCACAGAAGGCTTGAGTTTAGCTCTGTCCCGCATCAGCAGCCACAGAATGATCTCCTGTTCTAACTAGTATCTGGGTTACTGTGGTTCGCAGCATCCTGGGGGAGCTGTGTCTTTGTCTCTCCCGTCCCCTTTTCCTTTCCTTGACATGTGTTCATTCTTTCATGTTTTTCTTTACAGGTGATTAATCTTCCCTTGTTTTTCTCCCCTACCAACACTAATGTCCTCCCCATGTCCCCTTTTCTCACCAGTCTAGGATCTTTTTTTATTTAGATTCTTTTCCAGTCTCCAATCTTCCCTCAATCTTGCAGACCTTACAGTTCTTGCTTTCACGTTTCTATTTGATCCTTATGACCTATTGAACAACCTATCTTGCTTCCTTCCTTCTCAGCTTTCTCTCATCCTCAAACAACCCCCTCCTGCCCCCACTTCCCTGTGCGTGCACGTGTGTGGAAAACGGAAGATATTTCTCTGAAAGTAAAGTCTTAAGGTCAAACACGACCACCTCACTCTTTTGTTTACATTTTTACAAAACTCTGAAAAAGAAATTAATCCTCAATCTGGTTTGACACTTGAGAAAAATAAAAGTAATATATTTTTTTCTCACCTATGGACCCATTTCTGTCTCCCACTACAATGAAGTTTATATATCAAACTAAGCACTTTTACTATGTTATCAATGGGCTTAGAAGTTGCACACCCATTAGACAGTTTCAGGGGGGTGCCATATAGCTTTACAACATATTGATTGTACTTTATGTTTACGCAGCACCACGCAGTACTTGGTGGCTTTCTCCATCCTCTGGTGTCCTCCAAAACCTTACAGCAATGCTGACAATCAGGACAGACTTCCTGAATAATGAAGGAGCAGACAGGCAAGATTTATATCACTGTCTAAATTCGTCTTATTAAGGGAAAAGCTCACTTTTTCAGGTGAGCCAATTCAGAATACTTTCCCTACGGGGAAATGTTAAAGTTGTGTAGCCACAGCTACAAGATTTGTAAAAAAAATATTTTTAAAAGCAAAGACGACAACAGTAGTTTAGACAGAGAGACTGTCAAATGTGAGAGATGACTTCATTATAGTGTGTTAATATATATTATTTACACTGACCAGCTGTACAGTCACACAGATGAGCGCGGAAACTCTGGTTAGGGTTTTTATCGATTATAATACCTACAAACATTGAGCATTAGTCCCAAAAAAGAAATGTTATTGTGACCAAGACGCAGAATAACATTTATATACAAACAACTACATTTATAAAAATTGATATGGCTGACAATATTGTGTCTATAATGTCATTTATGAATTCATATCACATTGAATACATACTTGGTAGAGGGTGCTGTGCATAGATGCACGCTCCCTTGCTCCAGCAGAGGGGTATGCAACCACTGCTCTCCATTTGTGATGTAGTGTCAGTTCCAGGTTTGGTCACAAGTTTAAGACAGAACTCCATAAAAAACACTACAGAGTTCCAAAATTGGTTCCGACTTTGCTCATAAATTGGGAAAAATGCTTGGGAAAATTCAGGGAAAACTAAGATAGCCGCATTTTGCTTTGCTAAATGTCAAAAGCCATTACTTGTACCGGTGTCATCATCAGGTACAGGAATTATATCAATGGTGGTACAGAAAAAGAGAAAGCCCAAATAAACATTAAAAAAAGATCCAAGTATCTAACTGGATAGGAGTTCTACAGGGGGACAAAAATGTTTCCACTATCCTAAATAAGATTTCTGAACACAGACAGCAGGTAGAGAGAACACCATCCAGGATTGCCTTCGTTTGACGGCAGCTCCAACCTCCAACATCCTCAGTGCCTGAAGCTGATATGGATGCTGAATGTGAAACAGCAGGGAAAGTATCTGTTGCAGGGATATGAAATAGCGAAACTAAATTGCTGAAACATCATGTCCAGCTTCTTCTCGTGCAAGAAGATTAAGGTCCAGGTTCTAGTTTACCATCCATGAAAGTCACAACACAATATCTCAAACTTTTTTTTCTCCTTTGCTAAAGGATGGGTTTGGAATGCGTTGCTCAAGGACACTTCATCATGGATTGAGCTCACCAAAACAGATGCTAAAGCAGGTCCTCTGTGGTTCGGAGATGATTTCCCATCAGGTTTTCTTGTGGTTTACTGAATCCACACAAGACATCAAACTCAGGGCCTTATGTGAAGCTGCGGATCCCACTTATTGATCCATGATGTGAGATTTAAAGACGGCAATTTCCCTGAAGCTGTGAATCTCGAGTTCCAGGATAAAAAATAATGATGTTCCTCGGCTAGCGCAGGAAAATCCTTGTAATTTCGTCAAAGCAAATTCCCCCAAAAAGGATGGTAATGTACAGTATCAACTGCATCTGTTCTGTCAGTGCAGAATACTGTTTAAAAAAGGATCAATGCAATGAAAGAAAGAAACGTGACAGTGAAGTAAGTGACGAAAATGTAGGGCAGAGAGCGATGTCGAGAACTGGAGCATAGTGAGCTGGAGGTAGAAACAAATGAGAATGACACAAGAAGGTGGGAAAAAGGACAAAAAACCAGTAAAGGACAACGATGCAAGAGACAGCAAGGGACAAGGAGGCATGAGGACAAGAAACAGAATGACCGACAGAGGATAATAACAAAAATAGGAAGGAGTTCAGAAAGTTAGGAGAGAGAAATTCCTCAGAAATATTCACGTCCTCTGAAACCTTTCCAGGAGATGAGGAGTTCAGAAGCGGTGTCCCATGCAGACAGAAACAGTAACGGGATCAAGTAATAATGAGATGCAAATCCAGGTCAGCTGAAAAAATTCCAAAAAAAGGACCAGAGAACCAGAACCAGGAACGAGCGTCGATGAAATACATCCTTCAGCAGTCAGCTGTGCGTCATTCAGAGTGCAGCAGTGGCAGCAGAAGCAGCAAAGCAGGGGCAACTAGAGCACATCGCTACATCACACACACACAGACACCGCTGCAGCTGAACACACACACATCCTGACACACAAGCCGAAGACATCCAACAAAATCCCAGAGCAGTCATATGAGTGCAACAGAGAGAATGTGGCATGAAAGTGTGATTTTAAGCAAGCATTGTGTGTGGATATAAACTAAAGTTAACGTGTGGGGAAAAAATGTGATTGAGAGTCAGCAAGGTATGAGCCAGTGCATCTGTCCTGTGTTCTCAGTTCTGTCTGCATGAAGGCTGTTAGTAACGACAGGCAGAATCAAGTGTGTGCACAGGGGGGTAGGGCTAAGTAGATAAAGGAGTAATGGAAATACTGTAACTAAGACTTGATGCAGTGGACGGGAAGTGAAAAGTGAAACCCCTGGAATCTATGAATACGACCTAGAAATACATTTCTCTTCTCTGACGAACAAACACAGTGTTTCACCATGATCATTGATCAGACAACAAAAACTGACAATTTTTTATTGTAAAGGAAATTTATTTCCTCATTTAATTAAGTTATTTCATACCTGAACAATTTTCATAGGGTATTGTAATTAAATTTGTAATAAAAAAAAACCCACTGTTCTTTGTAAGTACCAGATCAATCAAATAGTAACTGAGTCTGTCCGTCCGTCTTCATCCACTTATCCATCACTGGGACAAGGGGGCAGCAGTCTCCACAACTGCCACCCAAATCCCATTGCACCTGCTATACCCTTCTGCAGGTGGTGAGTCCACTGGAAGTCAACTGCCCCAACCGGGAAACGAACTTGCCCAGGAGGTGAACCCTGGGGTTTCACACCAAAGACAGACAAATTGCCTCTGGGCCAAAGTGAAGGCCTAGTAACAAAGAGTACAGTGAAACAATCTGCTAAGGCAGTGCTTCCCAATCTTTTTCTGTTATACCCCCCCCCAGCAAGAAGAAAACAATTCGCGCCCCCGCACCACCACCCACTCTCCGCTGCAACTATAAATACCGGCATTTGTCTATAAAATAGTTCTAGGTACACCTCTGCATAACATTGTATTCTTGTTAAAATAATAAAAAAAAAAAACAAAAGAAATAGATATAGTTCAACTTACAAGGATGTGCAGTTACACTTTATTGTAGTACGGCGTAAAAAAAGCATGTTCCCCAGGGTCACACATGCCCCCCTGAGCATCACACCGCGCCCCCCCCAGGGGGCCCTGCCCCACACTTTGAGTGCTATGTGCTAAGACATCATCATACAGAATTCAAGATAAAAAATTAGCCATGATTTGGAATTTAATTTTCTCAGGAAAGACCCCTACACTCCCTATTCCCCCACTTCCCCAACACACATATACATCATCGTGCTAAAAGACAACAGTTACCTAGCAACACGCAACATAGATCATGGAATTGAGGGCAGACACCACTTCATATCACAGATCATAGTAACACCACTGACTTAGACTTCCCAACGAATATTTTCCTAAAACGTTCCCAAAAATGTCTGCAATCCCCCCTTTCCCTTTTTCAACCAACTTATCCCATCATTTCCCACCTCCCACACATCAACACATTCACTCATAGAGCTTCAAAACCTCCACTGCACTTTCTACCATAGTGCTGCTTTGATTAATCAGGGAAGACAAGATTACAAATCAGTGCAAATTACTGTGGCATGGAGAAAAAATATTGAAAATAAAATCCATTTGCATCCACCTTTTGCCCTGCTACACCCCATCTGGGACAGCTTTGTAACCCCACCAACCCAACATAAGCCTTCAATGAGAACTTGAGAAGTCAAGGATTCTAAACATTTTTGAATAAAAAAAATAAAATAACACTCAGTTTACTTCTGTAATACAGATGGTTTGAAAATACTTTAAAGGTTTACTCACCAGCGTAGTATGATATTCTGGAAATATCTGTAATGAAATAGAAAAAAAAAAAAAATCAAAACATTAACTTCACAATCTGGAACAATGAACTTCCTTTGTCTCTAATAAAACTCCAAATAAAAGAAACGGATTATACA
>JAFBJS010033640.1:57998-101899 GCA_016785265.1 Paraplagusia blochii
TATATATATATATACACACACACACACACACACACACCACACATATATACAGGTACTTAATAAAGATCTTCAGCTCTTTCCCAGCTATAGGTCTAGTGGACGACTATTAATACTATGCAAATTAATAGTATGTAAATTAAAAACAGTAAATTAAAAATAGTTTACAGATGAAATGTGCCACGAGCATCCATGGATGTCCATGACACACCAGTGGTTGTAAATTACCGGTTTAGAATGGAACAAAAGTGGAGGGGACAAACAATAAAACAACAGGTCCATTACCAACACACAATAAAATGGAGGCCACTTAAATGTGAATAAACATAAACTACTCCAATCATCAAGCACTAATCACAACAATTTATCAATTTAGCCTTTTGTCCCGTGGGACATTAGGATTTAGCTTCACAACAGACAATCACAAAATTGTAGCTCATTACTCTAAAACTCAAATCAAAATCCATTGACTTGCATTACTACTCCATGTCAGGTGAAGCACAGCCAGAATCATGACGTGACAAAATATATTTGCTGTCATGTCACCAGCATTGGCCTCGTTTGTCTGATGTAATCCTGTCTGGTAAAACACTTAATCACCACATCACTTCTTCAAACTCTTCACTCAATCCTCGCTCCAATCTCGCATGAAAATGAAACCACAATGAGCAACGTGATGAAACGTTGTACACACTGAGGCTACGCTGACATCTGTTACTAAGCAACAGCAGGGCTGATTTGGATTCTCCTGGGGCATTGTCTTATGAAATATGAAAGATATCGTCTCTCTGTCACTTTCACACTGCCTGGTATCAACCACTTGATCTGTGGAGAATGCCAGGGAACATCTAGGTCGTTGTAAGGGTAAACACTAAACCAGTGGCAATAATCTTAATGTTAAGTTACTTCATCACATGACATCAACCAAAATATTTGATAATCACATTTTATAAAGCACAGACGTTGAATATATCACAAGATAAACACAATTAAAAGAAGACAATTTCAGTACTGGTCCTGGAAACATGCTGACTCAGCAAACCCAATACCCTTTACTGACTTTCCACCACAGCCAGCTGCACACTGGTCTGCCACTAATATAGAATATGTTTTTCTACTATAGGTAAGTGTCCCATTGTTTGTTTATTAAGTAATGTTAGGAAATAGTTAACATTGAAAAAGACAGGAGCAGGACATAGTGTTAATGTTTATTCTTTTATAACAAGAAAAGGTTTATTAAACTTTTCGAGAATAAAAAAAGTGTCTCAGTCAAAAGTAATGTTGCGTATTTCAATTTGTTCACTGAAATATAGAAAACAGTGACGTGCAATGATAGAGGAACGGGTTGTTTGTGTAAAAGCTCTGCCTCCATTCTGTTCCATTATTGTTACATAAATAATTCAGGTTTATTTTTTTTACTTTATTTCATTTCTTTTACTTATGTTTTAATAATCTTGTGACTGAAGTGTCATATTGAAGACTGTCAATATGTGAAATGTCTGCTTCCTTTTTGCTTAAATAACCTTTCGTATTAAGAGAGAAATATATACTGGTGTGGCTGAACCTTTGTGTGACAGAGGTGGTGACACTATGTTGCTTTGTTGTTAGAATGCAAGCTTATCTATCACATTTATGAGCATTTGAGACCCTTTGTTCCTAAAGAACCCAAAATAAGCCTATTTATTAGAGCAATACATGAGGGTTTCTTTCTGGCTTTCCATGTGATACTGTAGGTGCATTCGCTCCATGACTGCTGACTCACCCACACTGCTTTAGCAGCCAAGCATCGGAAAAATGACAGGGAAAAAAGGGACACTGCAGATAAATAACAAGAAAGCACTTCTAGTAAGGGCTCACTAATATTTGGATTTGGTATTTCATTGCAGAAACCAGTTAAATGCAGCGTTATTACTCAGAATTTGGAAATTAAATTACAACATCATTGCTAAACTATTACAAAAGTACTAGACATTGGGCTCCAAGAAACTTAAAGACGATGTCACTTAAATTAGTCAAATCCAAGCCAGAAGAATGAGAAAATGATCAGTATTGGAAAACTAATAGAAAACCTTATGAAAATAAATGCAGTTAATTAAATATAATGCACAAGAAATTAACTGTCCACTCTTACAGCTGTAAAATCTTCACTCAGAAATGAACACTCTTGTTACTGAAATAAAATAAACAACACTACATGAGGGTCTCACCCTATTCAACCAATCGTAAAGCTTTGAGGCTCAAACTCTTCATTTCCATTCTTGGTGTCATTGAGTATGATTCTGTTGTGCATGTATTTATAGGATGCTCTCTTCACTGTGGCATTTATCCAGCCCTTCAGGTTTGAAGATATCATTCGTTTTTATCGTTCCAACATTGCAAGCTGTGATTACCACCATAATTCATAAATTGTTACTTTTGTCACTTTAAATAAAGTTGTATCTCCTGTAAGCCAGGTTACAGCCAGAGATAACAAAACAAAAAAAGCAGTAATTTCGAAAAGGCAGGGAAAAAAGTCTTCAAACTAACTACTAATACTAAAAATTTATGAACAATCCTCAACAATTAACCACAGACAGAGACAGACAAACACTGGGTGTGAGTTTCTACCGAATTTCCTGTAATCACATAATCCAATTTGTTCCAGGCAGTGTGATGTCTGATAATGTCTTCTACACTGGGGATTCTATTACCAAAGAGTAACAACTGTTAAGTCGGCATCAGTCTACGTCTCCTTCAATCTGATAGCATCGACCTGTGATGGTGGCTAAAATTTAAAGTGGTGACTGAGTCTGGCCCAGTGCTCTACAAGAACTGTTTTATTATATTGCACTGTGTTGTTACTGTTAAAGCAGCATTACTGCAAACACACAACCTAGTAGTTGGTTGATTCCAACCTAGAACCAACCGAACCCAAATTAACCTTATAATTCCTTAAATTAATAACATGCAAAAAAGGGTAAAGAATCAAAGTGCAGGGCTTTGAGGCTACACCAAAAATGTAAAGCTAATGGTCGTATTAGTAGGACATCAACACGTTTTTTGCTACATTTTGCTAAAGAACCAGCTGCTACTCTAGAACAGGCATGGGTAAACTTTTTGACTAGCGGGCCACAAATGATCCTAAAATTGGGAAAGGGGGACAAGTCCAGAGCAGAGATGTGTGTCGTTGGTTTGAACTAAAATAAATGGCATGTAAAAGTCATACATAAAACCTAAAATCCTTCATTTGTTATACCTTAATGATGTCATCTACTGGGCAAATGCATTATTGCTATAGGGCAGAGATCTCAAACTTGCGGCCCGTGGGCTATTTGGGGCTTGTGGAGCAATATTTTGTGGCCCCCAACTTGATGTGAAAGATGAATGTTAGCGGGGCCCACAAGATTAACAGATTGATACTTCAAGTCAATGCTGGTTTTGTTGGATGCACTCAGTGGTAGACACACTTCTGCAGATTAATGTGAGTATTACAAGACTCGTCCAAAGTGTTTTTACTTCATTTTCACTATTTTTTTTTTGTATTGAAAATAAACTGCTAATGTGGCCATTTGGCGAAATGACAGTGGGGGCAGTGGCCCTCGACTTATTTGAGTTTAAGGCCGCTGCTATAGCAAAAAGGCAGAAGTATAATGATAATTTAAATAAATAATTTTATTTGGGCCGCATTGAAAAGCTCAACTGGCCACACCTGGCCCTTAGTTTGCCCATGCCTTCTCTAGTAAGGACCACATGCAGGAGCTCTAAGGTCCACTTGTGTCCTACAGCCAACAGTTTATGCACCAGAAATGAGCATGCTACCCAAACCATATTGTGGAGTAAAATTCATAGTGAAGCATCTGTCATCAGTATTGCTCAAACACTTTCACTAGCAACAACATTTCCCTTTTACTCTCTCACATTTTCCACCTCGGAGCCTTGGTCTTGTGCACTGTAGAAAAGCATAGCCTCTGGCAGTAAACTACAGAGGCTCCGCGGCAGCTGACACCAAGCTAAGGGCATTGCACAACTCCATTCTCATTTAGAAAACAGCAGCCTTTCCCAGCTCCTCTTCACTGATCAACACGGATCACAATAGAGAGGTGAAAAGCTGTGAGCGATAACAGAAAGTAGAATAAAATCACCATAACAGCAGTTGCTTTAATGAAGTAGCAGTCATTGTAAGAAAACTCTATAAAATATTATTGGGGTATTGGGGCCACTACAGTAAAGAGAAATAAGGTTTGACAACCTTGTGTTTTACATCAGAGACCCATATTTATCATGTGCTTATGTTAAAGTACCGGAATAACTATACTGAAAAATAACAGCATACAGTTTATCTATACGTGCGATGGAAGGTAATCTGATGTTCCTCCAAATTTGTTTACTCTTTGTTATCCAGAAAACAACAATAAGGCAGAAAAACATAAGCATTTCTCAAATTGGCAAACTGGTTCTGTTGTAAGTAAGAAGATTTGTTTTATTTTTTTAACTGTACCAGGCTCTGAGTTGTTTAAAAATGATTGTTATTACATGGTATAACAGCAACCTGCCCTTTCAGATTTATGTCATCTTGTTAATGCTGTTTCCTCCTACCTAGACTCACGGATTTATTGTTCCATTTTTACACAAACAAGCCATTTTATTGCTCTACCTGAGTGTTCAGTGCACTGCACCAAAGTTAATGTGCAGATATTCACAAAAAATACACATGCCCCCACCCCCCCCCCAACACCACCACCCCCCCTCTTCTCCAGGGTCCAATAGGATACTTAGATCTAGGAGTACTTTTAGGAACTTAAAAATGTTGCATAGGAGACAGTATTTTGGATTGTTATGTAGTACATTTCCTAGAAAGTTAAAATATGTTTTATAATAATATATGTATTTCAGCCTGGATCCCTGGTGTAAAACCACTTCTCCCTGCATGCAAAGAGCTGTGAGGGAAATATTTAAACTTTCGAGTGATTTTTTAATCCATCGGTGATGTCAGCTAGAGGGGAATTAAAATATATCACATCCAAATAAGAAGTGTTAAAATCGTAGGACATCTATTAATCTGGAATTCCATTCAAGTATATTTCACTCCACGAGTCATTTTACAATCAAATTGCCTGGCTGAAAGTTCTGACCACAATGAATACATTAAACAAAACATTTCTGCTCTGCATGCAAATGGAGGAAGAAAGACAATGACAAAACACTAGGGTACATTTTTTACGGATACTTTCCAAAATCCAGCAGCTGCATTTTCACAAAGAAAATGAAATCACTGCTGATATGAACCTGCTGTAGAACAATATTCCCAGCCTTAGAAAATAAGTCAGGGTCTGGGTAGCGGTGGCCTAGTGGTAAAGGAACCGGAACTCGGTCCAGAGGGTTTTATAATCGAATCCACCAACCGAGTCCACTGACCATGGCACCGTCCCCACTCACTGCTCCCTGGGCGCTCTAAGTTGCCCACTGTTCACTTTGGTGATGGGTTAAATACAGAGGTGACATTTCGCTGTGTGCAGTAGCGTGAATCACAATGTCACAATGACAAGGAGTTTGCTTTCCTTTCCTAGAAACATGTGCAAAATGCTGTAAGGGAAAAAAAATCAGAAGAACAAATCTAAATGTAGTCTTGTGTTCTTGGCTTTGCTAAAAGACACCTGTCAGTGTAAAGAATTTGACAGGTCCCATCAGGTATTTCAGCCATTTCTATTAATGCAATGACATAAAAACACAGCCCCAGGCACAACCTGGGTGTTTGAGGTACTTCAGTCCTGGAATTCAATACGACACAAATACGGTAAACACTTTGTAGGGTAACGCACTGGGAAAACTGATTTCAAGAGACAGTTTTAAAAGTCTAAAAGAAGGGAATTTTGTTTTGTTTGAATTATTCTCATTTGTTCGGTGCTTTCCTGGTATTAAATAACTCTACTACAACAGTTGACATCAAACCTGTTCACTATTTCCCCATTAGCCAAACATCTGCTTCACATTTTTCTCCTGTCAGTTGCACACTGACTTGAAGTCTTGTGGACGAGTGAAGTGACATTTGATCACTGTGCCTGCGGTAACTGAGCTGAAGGAAAATAAATCGACTGTTTAGGTCCCTGTGGTACAGGTCAGACCAGATCTCACCGTCCAAAAAAGACCCAAAGAGAGATGAACGGTAAACAAGCTCAGATGTCACTGACATAGAAAAGGTGAATATTTGGCTTTCACCGAGTAAACCTTAATCCTAAACTGGATCAATGATCAATTTACTGTTTTGCTTAACTTTGGGCTGCATTTAAACCTATTGTTAATGCCAATAATAAATGGGAAAAAAGCAGAAATTAACTTTCAAAGGTGGCTATATTGGTTCACTTAGTTAACTGATTGAATTTTTCAGCTATTTTCCTTTCAGCAGTTTTTAAAAAGACCAAACAAACTTGGACCATGATGTGCTACAGCAACAATCCTTTAAGACAGAGGGCTCAAACTCAGGCCCGGGGGCCAAATCTGGCCCGCAGTGAAATTATATGTGGCCCACAAGATCATATCAAATATGTACTAGAGTTGACCCACCAGTACATAGGCCTAATATACTGGCAGGACTTTTTTTTCTTCAGGAAAGGTAAATTCCTTGTCATTGTGACATTATGATTCACACCACTGCACACAACGAAAAGCGACCTCTGTTTTTAACCCATCACCAAAGTGATCAGTGAGCAGCTTTGAGCGCCCAGGGAGCTCTGAGTGGGGACGGTGCCATGCCCAGTGGACCTCAGTGGTAACTTGGCGGTAGGGGGATTCAAACCTGGGGCCTTGCGGACCCAGGACCTTTTCCTAAACCATTAGGCCACCAACTGCCCAACTGATTTGTAGTATTAGTGATAAGTTCATGGTCTTTGTTAAAAGACATTTAACAAACACAGGCATTTTGTTGGAAAACAAGAAAACATTATATATTTGTTTTGCTTCCGGCACAGATAGGGTGGGAGCCGTAGCAATACCTTGCTAGGAGCCCCGAGAGACCCTAGCACCACCCCTGCATAAAATATATCTGAAGAATATTTTCAGTTTATTAAAACTTGTGCCAGTTTTTAATTGTGGCCCAATGTGAAATTACGTTCCATACCCCTGCTTTAAGAGGTATGTACAAAATTTTGTACATATGTATGATATGTACAAAATAATGACATGTACAAAAGAAAAGTGTTTTATCTCTTATAATCTCAGTCAAAGGAAAATAACTACAAATATAGATGAAGTTGGTAAGTTGGAAAGGGTATTTAGGAACACAAACAAGAAATCTACATTACTAATGAAAACTAATCCATCTAAGTTATGAAGCATCAGCAGCAATTAAATAAACCAATGTATTGACCTAAGGTTGTATAACAGTATTTTAGAGACCACATTTGACCAGAGATTTCAAGATGTAGCTAAGAAAGTCGTCTAATGCACTCTGAAAACATCCAACAACCGCCACACTTTTTTGCCATAACCGCCTTTAGATGATGTGAAGATGCCTGTACTTAGCCGTGACCACTGTATGGCCTGTAGAAGATAGTAGACCATTTATAGCCGTAAATGAAGCCACGGATGAAAACCCAAGGTTTTGAACATTAGTATATCATCATTAACCTCAGAGGGAAAACGTTAAATAACAGATTTATGAACACCATTAAGACCACATGCTGTAAATGTCAGGGATTTCTATTCTATAAGAAGTGTAAAAGAGAGTAAAACACGATTTTGATTATTTTTTTTGCACATGTACGCATAGCCAGTGTCATCAGGCTTATCACACTGACAGCAGCCAAAGTATGAAGCATGTACTGAATATTTAGTACTACTGCCAGATCATTGTTTCAATCAACAAAATTAACCCTGTTAAATCAAGTATAGCTCCACCTTATAGACACAAATAATGAAGCCGAATTAAAAATATTTGCTTAAGTTAAAGAATTGTAGAAGAAATCAGTGCAGGGAAGGTGCAGTAACATATAAAGAATACAGCAAATAGTCTGTGCTTCCTTAACAAACAGATCAGAAAATAAAAAGGGGAAATGCATCAATGACTCAAGAAGAAAATCAGAGGAGAGCAACAGCACATTGAAGCCTTTTAGGTCTGCGTTTGCGTTCAACACACTACCTGTCTTTGAGGCTTCCACATGCAACTGCATGCACAGCGGTGAGCAACACAAATTCCTTTCCAGCCCTCATCCTGTCAGACTCTACCTGCCTCGCACCGAGGATCCATACACCAGTCCAATCACAACAATAAATATATTCACTGAGCCGAAAGCAAGACCAAATACCTGTGCTCGTGCAGCCCAAGAAATCCCAGAACTGCATCCTGGCAGTCGGCACACAGAGGACTAAACCTCTAAACCTGCGAAAATCCCAGACGCTGTCTATATGTTTCCTTCTGACTCTTCACTTCCTAGTTGTTACTGTATGCTGTCACTTATAGGAGAGGGAAAACTCCCGCCCACTGATTGTTTGGGACTCAAACACTGGGGCAGAGTTTCATTACTAGATAGCTGCCTCCTCCTTTTATGTACTAACTAAGCCTTTTTCTCACCATGTCCCCATTTGTTTAACCTTGCATGTCTCTGACTGAAACCTCAGGTGTGAACATTGATCTGTGGCGAATGTTGGCTTCCTGATTTCTGTCTCTCTTCATTAAAAGAGTTACCAACATGGGAACAAAAAGAAAAAAAGATAAGAATGAAATCTGCAAAGTAAACATTTTGTAATTTATAGAAAGAATGGCCAATGACATTAATAATTAGGGCTGGGTATTGATTAAAATTTTCTAAATCGATTCGATTCGATTCACAAGGGTTCGATCCAATTCAATTCACGATTCCCCTCGGTTTTCGATTCAGTTTTTGTCATATCAATTACAGTTCGGTACCAACGTTATTCTCAACAACGAAGAATCAAAGCTAAAATTGAAACTTAATCCATTTGCTAATAAAAAATTTATTTTCTTACATTTATTTCCATCACAAATTTACTCAAGGCAGTCATATTAATCCATCTTTTTTTTTTATTTAACATGACTTGACACAAAATTACAAGGCAGACTCTAGTTTTAGATTTTAGATTTTAGTGCCATGTTGTTTTTACATTTGTTCTATGTGCAAAGTGTTAACTCGCATGTAACCATGTAAATACGTAATCACCTGTGGTGCATGAGTTCATGTAAAGTTGTTGGGAAAAGAAGGAAAAAAGAGATCGATTTTTGGATTTATGAATCGTTATCGTCCTATTAACAAAAAAAATTGATTAAAATCAATTAATCAATTCTTTTAACCGAACCCTATTAATAATAGATGTGTAAAGGTGAAATCTGCATTTACTACACAGCCAATATGTGTCTTTTTTACAATGTAAAGAATGTGGAGAAGTCAGCAACAAAACCAAAAGGAAAGCTGTGAAATAGAGGGATGAGCAGATAAGCTTTGTCTTTCTCAGTCTCAGAGGAAGCTGACTGCTCCGAGTAAAATTCCCTGATTAAGCACTATTTGTGGACTCTAATTTAGCGACTAAGACAAGAATGTGAATTTTTATTTAACGGTTAATGGTTCAAACCAGAAAAGATTCTACTTACATTAGCTTAATTTACAATGTCAGTTCTCTGGAAAGCTGTATATATTAGATCGTTTTGCAGAAAATAGTTTTAACACAGTTAAATGATTTAATTTAATATAAACTAGACCAGGCTTGAGCAATTATTTTGACTTGCAGAACGCAGTGGGTAAAATTTGAGTCATGTGCCAGGTTGGGAGTGTTTATATTAAGCCTCTTCTACACTATTTATTGGAAAAATTAGTGCTTTGCAGGGAAAAGTCAGAAGGAAAATTATAACATAAATAAATAGTATAATTCCAGCAAGTTTGGCAGGCTGGATTCAAAAGCCAAATGGGCCGTATCTGGCCCCGGGGCCTGGGTTTGCCCCGCTCTGAACTGCACCAATGCATCAAGGCATACAACTTTGTTTATAGCACCATCTGCTGGGGAGGGAGAAGGGCTATATTTTGTATACAAAATAAAATCATTTATTCATCTTCATCCAATTATGCATAAAAATAAAGAGTAAAATAAGTTATATTAAATGTATGAAGCATTTTTACACCTTTTGCATTTGACGAGTTTAAGCAGTAACATCAGACTGAGTTTATTTAATCTGTCAGCAGCAAATACACGAAGAATTCCAACAAGAATGAATGAGTAATGAAAGAGCAATTCAGCAAACATTAACTACATGTCCAATAATCCAGACAGAGGAGCGGTTGTTACCACGCAGAAAGCAAAGCATCTGCATAAAATCCCCGAGAGAAAGTGAAAACCATGTGTATCATTTTTGTAAATAAAAAAATCCATTTAACCTCATCTGACTTCACATAAATCATAACCCAACAGCGCCACCTGTGTAAAGGAGGCAGTTAAGGACCTGACACTGTTGTCTGGTTGTTTCAGGACATGCATGGGGATGTAAACGACCACATAAAAGATAGAAAAAAGATGGGGATGTAGAAATCTTTAAGAGATTTGACCGGGCAGAGTTGACATTTACATCCCCAAAAAAAAATGAATTAGAAAACTGTCAAATCACAACCAGGCAGCAGTGGAGTAGCAGACATCTCTCCAACTTCCCCTCAAGTCGATTTTTGTTTGGAGAACCCCTGTTATTATGCGTTTCTCTTAAGCAAACTTAAATATAAAGATAATACGAAAAGCATTATATGGAGAGAGTATTCCTTGGTTGACAAGACAGCAGGCAAAACCCAAAAGATTTGAGCCGCTCAGGTTCAGTAAGACCTGCCTCCCTTTGTCTCGAACCGGCTTCTTTCAACAATACATATCCCCCTGATCGGGTCGCAGATGTTGGGGCCATTATGGCACATTTTTGCCCACAGGGATGCAACTGAACAGGACCAAAACCTCCTCCGTTTGGACCTTCGCACCTCCAGCAGAAGAATCACTGAGGGGTGGTTTCGGCCACTGCACCACTGTCCTTCTGTTAGGAATACAAATGACTCCGTGGTGGCAAAAATGAGCCGAATTGTATTCTCAAACCCCTCGAAATCATTTATAATATATATTTAAAGGAGCTCGTGTGGGTGAGACCTCAGTTCGGCTGTTGCTGTGGCATTAAACCCATTGTCTGTGAGTGTGTGTGGATGAGTGTGATTCCTCTCACGTTAAGCTAGCCGAGCTAACAGTGGGTTATTCCCACTCAAATGTGGAATCAATACTCACCCGTTTTAGCCCCGGAGCCCAGCCGCACCTACTCCCAGGAACCGAACACCCCTACAGGCCACCGGATATAAATTTCACGCATTCGCCCGTTAGTATCGATACCGGCTTGCTGGTTGCTCAGATGTCCCCGCTGTGACTCCAGTCCCGGTCTGTTTTTGTCCACAACAGCGCCGTGCCCGGCTGTTAGCGCCGCTGCTGCTGCTGCCGCTGGAGCCCGAGCTTTTCCAACATGGCTGCAGCTGGCAGAGCTCAGTGACAGCAAGATTGCACAGGAGAGGAGAGAGGAGAGATGAGAGGAGGAGGAGGAGAAGGGAGGAGAGGAGAGGACGGAGGGGCCAGACGTGGCCAATGCCACTTCAAGGGCCCACAAATATTATTATATAACATTCATAATTCATTGACATAGTTTGTCCACCTAGAATCTTCATACTCACCTTCAAAAAGAGTCTACTTTACTTTGTTACAGGCATGGGCAATCTAAGGCCCGGGGGCTGGATGTGGCCCATTTAGCTATTCAATGCGGTCCGCCAACCTTGTCCAAATTAAATAATGTAGGTAAATAAGGCAGTTGGTGGCGTTATTTACCTACCAGGCTGTTGGTGGGCTGGTGGTTAAGGACGTCTGCAAGGCCCCCGGCTCGAATCCCGCTACTGCCATGTTACCACTGAGGTCCACTGAGCATGGCACCGTCCCCACACGGATCACAGATCTCACATTTTATGTGGTGGTGGTAATAACAATGACAAGGAGGATGCTTTCCTTTCCTTATACTTTTGTCTTTTTCATGCAATAATGGTATTCCCCAGTAGATGGCATGGATTTTAGGTTTTATACATGAATTTAAGCTGTCATTTATATTAATTCAAACGAACTATCAATGTTTCAACCCTGGATTTGGCCCCTGCGTCCAATTTTAGGACGAATTGTGGTTGACGAATCAAAAATTTTGCCCATGCCTGCTTTAATACATGGAAGAAGATAAGGATATTTTAAATTAAGATTATTTAATCAAAATTTAATGTTAACATTGCTTTTTCAACCAATGATTTTTTTTTATCACTGTTGGCATTGTTTTACACCAGATACCTAACTTGGGTTGGGAACTCAGTGGAATCTACCCTAGAACTGTCAGCATGGCAGGCAAACAACTACTGTGATTTGAACTTTTATTAGGAACAGCCACAGCTTTAGCGAAAAACCTGTAAAAAAATACAAAGCCCACAGATGTGAGACTAGTTTGTTCCACAGCAGCACTCGTATCTTTATTGCATTTCCCACAATAAAAATAACCAATCTATTTGTTCCAGACCCCAGAAATATACTATTAAATTCAGATTATCTCCATGTCTAAACAATAAAAAACAAATATACTGCATTAATGAAATAATATGTTAATAAGTATACAAATTACAAAGCGAAGAACAGTTGAACACTCTCCCAATCACAAGGACAATCTTGCAAAAGTTGTTTACTTGTAACTTGGAAAACATGTATGTTGGGAAGCGTGTTACTTGGTTCCACTCTGTATATCCAAACAGTAATATAATGTCCATCCACCCATCTTTGTCTGGTTATCTGTTATGAGGTCGTAGGGGCAGCAGTTTTCACAACTGCCACCCAAATCACATCGCACCCGGATGGTGAGTCAACTGGGTTTTTGAACTTGCCCCAAAGGTGAACCCTGGAGTTTCAAACCAGTTACAGAGACATCGACTCTGGGCCAAAGTGAAGCCATGATCTAATGTAATCTGGAAATGAAGCGTAGAGACAATGACAATTACTGTTAGTTTCCAGCCTTGCCAGAAGGAGTTCTGCTGAGGAGAATGGAAAAAAACACATGCTAAAAGGATGTTATTCAGTAAAATGAGATAACAACGACCACGAAAATGTAGTCTCCGTTTCAGGATAATAAAGAGGAAAAGGATAACAGCCAACAGAATTACTAAATAATTAATAAGGAAATTAAATGTAAGCGAAATGCACTGCTGCACTCTTCATTTGTCTTTCTTTATAACGCAACGATTGAAAACCAAGCATTCCTTTTCACTCTGGACAACCAAAGCACAGTGCAAAAGGCATGAAACATGAAAAAAAAATGCTTTAGTCATTCAGTCTTAAGAGATTTCTGTCATGAATTATTCAACACAGTACCAAACAAAAGGGGCTTTGAAATAGAGAAACACTCCATCACACACGTACAAACAATATTATTGTGACTTTGAGGGCTGCCATTTTGTTTTCTTGCTCAAACAATCGTTTGACTCACAGCCCACACACACACATATCCCCACCTACACACTGTTGTTCATGAACAGAGCCATGATCCACGCACTTTAAACTCCACTGACAGATACCAGGCAGGCTATTGTATCCAAAGTCAATTTTAACGTCGATATATATAGTTCCACTCTAAAGAAAAGAATATGCACAATTTATATATTCAGTACTACGTCCTATCTAATCGAAAACTGCAGAATTGTGGAAGAAAAATAAGTACAAAAGAAGGTATCGTACACACATCATTTTATAATACTGATATATGTCATTGTACCAATAAGAAATATCTCGGTTTAATAACTGACATTTTAATTCTGTGTAGCATGGTGGTAAACTGGTCCAACAGATCTGGTCACAAAAGATAAAGGGCGACCTCTAGAGATGAAGTTGCAGAAGTACTATTGAGCCATCTCTGAAAGATATTTCTGGTTTCCCAATGAACTAGTTATTTCAGTAAATTTACTTTTATTTCTGATTATACCCTTTTATCAATTTCATGATAATACAAAATAAAAGCTCAATCGTTATTATAAAAAGCCATACCAGCTTGAAAGGCATTTATATGTAAATGTAAAGAGGATATATTCACCAAAGATGTGCTGAATGCAGTTTTGTGTTGTAAATCAGAGACTTTTTTCATTGACTTCATGAAAAGATACTTCATAAAAATAAGAGAAAAAACACTATTATTGCAGGGTCAATGTGCAGACCTGATTTTATTCATTTTCACTCTGTAAGTACTGCATATATGGTACATATTCTACATGAGTACATGTCTAAGCAGCACATTTAACAATTTGCACATGTAATGTGTAAAATTGAAGCGATTATTGTATACAATAACATTGGAGGAAGAGTTTTATCAGGGGAAGAAATATACAATATGAATAAGACAAAGACAGGGGGAAATATGCAGGGTTGCATTTCAAATTTAGAATAAATATAGTGTAGGTTAGAAATTAGTGGAAATGAGCTATAATTTAATCTAAGTGGAGCCCACATTGAGTACACTGAGTAAAGTGCGCTCTAGCATGCCATTTCAGAGGCCTTGGAGATGCCCTGCGCCATATTATTATTGGAAATGCCGTCTATTGAGACATCCGTGTGCGAGCGCCCACGTTTCTCATTGGTGTGTGCCCGGCTCCTCGACCCTTCAAAGGATGAGATGCTGGAACCAGATGCCGTCCTCGAACGAAGTCTGGTCATACTGGCACTGGACACTGTGGAGGTTTGATGAAAAAGCTGTTTATCTGAACCCTGTGGTACCTCATGTTTACAAAATAGTCTAAAATGTCTGCCAAATAATCATTTTGGCAGCATGAATCAATATCTCTTTAGTTATCTAGTCTACTCTAACCGTAAAAAACACATATAATACAGGCATTGATTACTTACAGTATCCCATGCCCTGGATGAAATATTTGAAGGCTTCAGTCACTTTTGCAGGCTGTGGAAAGAAAAATACATTGATTTATTACATTGAAAAGTATTTAGTTTTGTCTATTAATCATGTTTGTCAGTACAGATATAATAGTGTAATGGTATAATTGTTTTACACAATAAAATTAACCTACTGAAAATCCACCAGATAAAAGAATAAATGCTGATGATGTGTTTGCTCATAGCCATCACTTTATGTGAGCACAGGTTTATTTAATGCAGGGTACACCAACATGGTGCCAGGGGGCACTTGGTAACCACCATGGTCTACCTGAGGTGCTCGCAGTGGGAAGTTCCAAAAAAGAAAACTAGTCCAAAAAGGGTCAAAATGGTACTGTTCCTGTGCTTTTTGAGCAGAGGTTACACTTACAATGATATTCTAATGGGTGAAATCAAGATGGTCAGAAGAGCGGTCACTGTAGTCTGTCCCAGAAGTTTTTATTGTTGCATTATTTTGCAATTCTGCATCAAACAAGTGAATCTTTTTAGTGCTGACAGTGTTGGGATTAACGCATCACTTGTAACGCCATTTCGCCAAACGCCAAAACTACTTTTCTCGGGAACTAATAACTTAACACTTTACTTTTCCCATTCACTAACGGCGTTATTGTTACTGTGGTGTAAAGGGGCAGTGGAGCTGCCTCTCACAGTCATGAGTGAAAGATGGCTGTGCACACTAACTGAACCGGTGCGTTGAAAAGGAATGACGATTGGTTGACATAGGTTAACATTTCAGGCTAAGCCAATCAGAAAGAGATCTGGGCGGGTCTTCTTGCCTTATAGGGAAATAAACAGTCTCACACAAACGACGCGGTACAGCAGCACACACCCACAAGCAAGACAACGGCAAGTTGCAAGTTACAATAAAGATGCCTGTCAAAATTATTGTACCACAACATTTCATTATGATAGTTGCTACAGAACACAACACTAAACTTTTTTAATGTTAGTAAAGTGACTAGTTATTAGTTACTTTTATAATTTAGTAACTAGTACTGTAACCAGTTACTTTTTCAGCGCAGTAACTAGTAAAGTAATAAGTTACTTTTTTAAAAGTAACTTGCCCAACACTGACAGCTGAGTGCATTCTCGGTTTCAAAAAGGTTGGTGATCCCTGATTTCACTCATTGTTTACTAGACTGGACCAAGACAATTATGCTAACGCTGTCTCAGTTATATGTTTGTGCTGCCACTCGTTGTGTTTTCTCATTGGAATATACATGTTATAGCAGGGAAAAACAAAAATAGGAAACAAAAACTAAATAAAGTCCCCAGCTTACCTGATCCACCTGAGGAAGACCTCCACAGTCCGCCATCTGTAGCAACAAGACACAAACCGTGTCAGTTGTTTGAAAACGGAGCCAGTTTCAAGACAATGTGTTGTTTTATTCTTTGAAGACCCTTTTGTGTCTCTTCTTAGTTCTGTTTACCTTGAGCAGTGTAGTTTTGGTGGGGTTGAGTTTGGAGTTGCAGTCGACCACGGCCTCCACAGCAGGAGAATTGTCTCCCACGATCAGTAGAGCGGGACATCTGGTATAACAGCACACACAGGTGTCATAGTCAGTAGTCAGTCAGGGACAGACCAATGTATAGTAATGTGTATTGTACTGTATTTGACTGTAAAGAAGGATTCATCATGGTGGACTAAGACTCACTTGAGTGTCCTGACGTTGATGTTGACGCCAGGAACCGGCCTCTCCATCTCCAGGGCAATGCGACTTTTGTAGGAGCGCAGGAACTGACTGACGTTCGCCTGGTTCATGGTTGTTGTGATGTGGTGGCGGTATGTAGCAATGAGATCGAGGTTGGTCTGGATCTCCTCCTGTAAAATGTATCCGTGTAAAGTTTGTATTCCATATTTTGTGGGAGTGACGTTAGATTTGACTTTATTGTAAGCCATGCAGAGACGCAAGGGTTTTACCTTTCCGAACAAATGCGAGATGATTGTTTCTGGAAGAGTATGGGTCCATTCAGTGAGCTGCACAAATAACACAACTTATTTCAAAACTGGGACAAATACATGTCCTGACAATGGTCAGGTGTGCAAAAGTTTTATGTATGGAACTACCGATGTGTTAATAAATCTTTTTCCAATAGCTTATTATTTATTGAAGTTGCATTGCTGTATGATTAAAAAAACCCATTAGTTTAAAACCCTTTTTAAGCTCCCAGGGACCACTAAAAGTGACTGGGTGGGCCACATTTTGCCCGCCGGCCATGTGTTTGATGGTCTATATATGTAATTTAAAGACTCTCTAAAGATGAGCAATGCTATTGGTTGGCAATAAATATAGAAAAGTGAATAAGATAGGTCACAAAAATGATTTGGAATTCTCAAGATCATCATGCTAAAAACAATATCATGTCTTTATACTTGAGTTTCTATTACAATATACATATATACAGTCATGGAAAAAATTATTAGACCACTCTTTCTTTAATTTCTATTCCTTGCTCATCTTAATGCCTTGTGACAAAAATCACTTCCGTTCCTACATCACTAGCAATAACATTGTACTGACAAATACAGTGCTTTGAGTCATTGCATGGTTTTGTGTTCATTGTTTAGGTGGTAAACCTTTAGTGGAACAAGGCATTAAGATGAACAAGGAATTGAAGAAAACAGCAGAGTGGTCTAATCATTTTTTCCATGACTGTATATTCTGCAGACACAGACCTTATTAGCAACAGAGTCCATCAGTCCCTCAGCATTAGGGTTGATGTTGAGCAGAACTAGTCCATCGACCAGGTCAGGGTGGTTAAGCTGGAGAAAAACAGTTGCAACAGTTCTTACTAAAAGTGTGTTATCGTAGCAGTTGTTACTTTATATGCAGGAGATAAGAACTCACAGCGAATTTGGCCATGATGTAGGCTCCTGCTCCAACTCCAACCCCAATGACATTATGAAACCTGCGAAGCAGACATCCAGAACGTCAAACAATAAGGTCAACCAAACTGGGTTAGTGGGTCAACTGTGTCCTACCCAAAATGTTTGATGACAGCAGGAAGAGTTTCAGAGAGCTGGTCCATGGTGGGGTAGATGTACCTGCGGAATCAGGACAATTATGTTGTGATAACATCAGGGTAATGGCTCAACAATGGAGCTTTGAACACAAGTCCTTACGTAGAAGGCAGAGTTTTGGCCGCCTCGTTTTGTCCTGGTGCTTCAACATGACACACAGGTAGATGTCTGATGATTTCATACATGTCTTCATGGTTGAACAGCATCTCAAAGCACGTCTTATCTGAATGATGTCGAAGAAAACCAGATATGAAATGCTTTTAATACATTGTATATGCTTATAAACATACATGTAGGCTGCATTTAGAGACTTACGGTTCAGTCCAACATCGTGGAAGGTCAAAATGACCGGCCGGTTTGCCTTAACCGTCCCATTCAAGATGCAGTGGACATTTCCATACAGCGTCTCCACAAACTCATCCTAGAGACAGAAACAGAGCTGGGTTAAAGTGTTTGTTGCTTGTTTGCTTGTTGTGATTCTGTAATCCTGTTAGTGTGAGCTTAAACTGCAGGTGTCGATCCTTACAGTCCAACAGAAGACGTACACAATCTAGATATGTATTATGTAGTGCGGGTGTCTCAAACTTGTGGCCCGTGGGCCATTTGCAGCCCGTGAGAAATGTTTTGTGGCCCCCACCTTGATGTCAAAGTTGAATTTCTAATAATATTTTATAGATTTGTTTTCCACATTCTATGGTAAATCCTATAATTCTCCAAACCCTAATCCACAGTCTCCTTCTGGTTCAGTGTTGTATTACACAGAATCTTTGGAAAACTGATTTTTTATTTTTTTTATAAGTCTTTTCTTTTGTATTCCACACTGATACCTGATGAAGCCCTGCGGTGAAATGATAGCGTGGGTGGTGGCCCTCAACTTATTCTCCTGATGTAGTCGCTCTTTTAAATAAGTGAACCAAAAAATATTAAAATTAAATTAGACTAATGACCACTGTTGCCAAAAGTTGGCAAATATTTGGTTTTATACAGTGGATACACCCACAATCTTAATCACAGTGTCATGTGATACTCACGGTGATTTGTGGCTCAAAGACAGAGTCAGTCTCGTTCTCCTCCAGAACCATGGCTATTGTGCTGCAGAGGTGAAAAGATTCAAAGAAAAAAAATCTCTGTGCTCCTCAGAATACTCTTGCAGGGTATCACGATCTTTTATTTATTGATAATAAAAAGACCAAAAAAAGGGAAGATATAGTTGTCCTGGATGTTTAGCACCTCCTGTCTGACTGAGCTGGTTTATATATCGTCGGACACTGATCTGTCACTAATCCCTAACCCAACCTCCAACTGGTGGCTTCCTGTTTTAATCTGATATCAGCCTGTTGTCTTCCTTTAAGATGTGTTAAATGTTGTGTTTTGCAAAAAAAGTCAAAGACAAACTCAGTAACAAAAGATACAGAACAGATCAGTGGGCAAGGTAGTAAAAAAATGACAAGGAAAAATATGTGATTTTGTTTATTTTCTAATGCCACGAACAGCGAACATACTTTCTTTATTCTATTTTATTTTATTTTATTTTATTCACAATAATACATATTTGACAGTATTGCCATCAGGATCCATCCATTTTTGTATTTCCTCCTGCTCTGTATCTGATGATCAAAAGCACCTTGAGTTCAACCACGTCAGCTGTCTAATCTCTGAGTGCCATCTGCTACTTACAGCAAAACATTCATCCGTCTCCAGACCAGTAACCTGGATCTTTCCAACAGAGTAATGTAACTTGTCCTGGGGAGCTTTTCTGTCTGTCATGTGTTTGTTAGACAGCACTAAGGCAATTAGTTACTCAGCATTAACCTTGTAAATAAACATAACAGCAGCCGTAATAGTCAGCAATGGGTTGTGGTAAAAGTAATTTAACAGATTTGTGGGCAGCAGTGGCTGTGGCCTTGTGGTTAAGGAAGCGGACTTGGATCCTCAAGGCTCCAGGTTCGGATCCACCAGCTGCCAGGTTGCTCTGAGCAAAGCACTGTTCCAATCCACATAACTTCCACTAAACACAGTAAGGTCCACAGTATGGAGCAGCATAATTGGAGACATTCAGTCCCTGCGACCTAGTGATTGATTCAGTTCAGTTCCTCTGATGTCTGTAAGGGAATAAATAAGGCTGAGATGTGAGTAAGTACATTAAAAATTCTACAATTTACTAACGAGATAGAATGGATTAG
Source organism: Paraplagusia blochii (assembly GCA_016785265.1). Taxonomy (NCBI): domain Eukaryota; kingdom Metazoa; phylum Chordata; class Actinopteri; order Pleuronectiformes; family Cynoglossidae; genus Paraplagusia; species Paraplagusia blochii. The sequence goes on from JAFBJS010033640.1 coordinate 78,150, forward strand.
GCTGTTAATTTGTTAGTAATGATGCAAATAAACATTTTTTTTTCTTTCTTCTACTGCTCACTCTCATCCATTTTCACCTGCTTATCCTGGATCTAGGTCACGGGGTCAGCAGTCTCCACCACTGTCACCCAAATAACATTGCATCCTACCATACCTTCCTGTAGGTCAACCGCCCAACCGAGATTCAAACTTGCCTAGGTGTTGAACCCTGGTGACCAAAGACAGAGACATTGTCTCTGTGTCATAATAAAGGCCATTTCACTGATTAACCAAATTCAAATCAAAGTCAAGATTAGCATTATACATTTCCCTTGAGAATCAATAAAGTATAGTAAATATAGTAAGTAAAGTAAATTAATTTGAATAGCAGAACTCGCTGTTTCTTAATTTTCTCAAAGATAAAAAAACAAACTATTTGTACTTGTATTTGTACTGAAATGTAAAAAAAAACCCTATTTTCCTATATTTCTTCTTAAATTCTATTTAGAGGGTATATTTCACAGTTTCTCAAGTGGGAATGTTAAAATAACACAAATTATTACTATTACTATTACTAATATCCCATAAATGTTTGCTTATTTCCTTTTTTTATGTTGTTTCTTAAAACCAGGACGCAGGGCAGTTGAAATGAGTTCCTCACAAACTAATTAAATTAGCATTTGGACAGCAGCGCAGCAGACAGCTGACAGCAGGATGAATGGAAATCTGTCAGACTTCAGCGTGACCACTCCATTGACTCTGAAATGTCACATCAAAACCAGCACACCATGGCCCATGATAATCCATTTAGTGATGGCTGTGGAGCAGCAGAGGGCAGCAGATGGGTCTTACCCAGACTCACGTCCGTCTGGTGCCATTTTAACGTTATGTTAACTCTGTCTAAGCTCTGGCCTGTTAGCCTACTTCACCACTGACTGCTGCCCCACATCTTAAGTGAGGGACATGTGACCATTTTAAGAACAGATGTTCCGTAAACGGAAGTTTTTAAGCATTCACCAAGAAAATAAAAGCATATTTCCGGCACTGAATTTATCACATATCCGGTAACTGTACGGCATGTTGATGTTGTTCGAAAAAGATCGTATAATTGTACGAGCTTACAACTGTATTGGAATGCAACAGCACCCTCTGTAGGAGAGAAATGGTACATGTATTTATGTACATTTATTGTTTCTTTTTTATGCTGACTATTACCGTCGCTTATGTCAGTTAGCTCATTTAGTTTCAGCAAAAAAACTAGTATATTTAATACCAATGTAGACTTATTAGTTTAATACACTCTTTTGGAAATGACATGGTGTTATTTATTATTATTTATGTTATTTATGTCGCTTTTTAATAACAACAACTCTTTTAAGGTTTTAGAACATGTATTTTCACAGTACTGTATGTCTCTGTCAGGCATAATTAAATTTTAATAATTTTAATTACTATTTAAATAATTATTTATTTTACAATCAAACATGTCTAGAAAATGGTGCAAAAACACATAGTTCATAAAACTTTTTTTTAAATTTTATATTTATAACTTATTTATATATATAATATTCTAACCAACAAGATTTCTGTCCAGAAATTAAGAAAAGTTATGACCTGATAAATTCATCCCATGATTATTTTGACATAAAATAAGGTATGCACAGTGAATTATCTTTATTATGTTCCTCTTATGTAAATTCAACTGTGTTGAAGTTTCTCATTGTGTCCAGTAGGTGGATATTTTATATGGACGGCATGGATGCAGCAACAGGGTGGCTGCAGCAGTAAGCCTGAAGGTCAAAAGTTTATCCCACTGCCCTGTTTTCTTTTAATAACTTCTTTTATATTTTATTTATTTTTCTGCTGCCTCTTTTATTAGAAGCGGACCAATGTATGTTCTGAAGAAGTTCGAAATGTTCAAGAAAGAAAACTAGTATTCACTGAATAAAACCTGTCCAATATGACATTTAAAATTAACTTATTTTTTTTAGTGCTTTGTTTTGTGTTGACCATATTTATTAACAAATCAATTTTATTTTATTTTTGCTGAAGGAAAACATATTCCATGATGCAGAAGTAGCTGTTCCAAAACAGACGGGATGGACAGTAAGATGGAAAGTGAATTGTGTAAGTCTTGAATCCAAGGATATGGTTAAGTGACTTGTGATTGTGACAGAGGATGAAAATAGCCTACACTGGAAAAACAAACAATAACATTTGTACAATATTTGTAGAAAATTAACCTGATAACCAGTTGGACCAGACTGGACCCTATAGGTCTGGTTTAGATGGTGTTTGTTTTTTTTTTTTTATCAAGGTCTTTCATCACTGACCTATATGCTTAAAAACTGTTACATGTGTGATTTATTAAGTGCTTTGTATTGTCATATGGTCAACCGTTGCCATGGTAACTGTCCACTTTTCAGGTGAAAGTCCTGCTGTCTGACTCTCAGCTTTCAAAACAGTCTAATTATACACTCAGCAGCTGCTGCTGCCCAACACATGCACCAGCCTCTCCCTCTGTCTCTCTCTCTCTCCCTCTTTACTCTCTCTCTCTATCCGTGTATCAGTAGGCATGCTTAGGATTTTCCTCACTCTGTGTACGTGCGTATGTGGGTCATCCTGTGACCATGTTTTTCAGAGACTTGTTCCTGACCTACTATATTGCTGGTACCTAAATGTATGTCGTATAACTGAAAAAATAGCAATTTGTCATTCTAGATCTTTAAATCTAAATGTCTCATTGGTCAATCTAGTAAAGTTGTCATCCAACTTGAGGAATTTTAGAGAGAGTGAAATTAAATAAAATATTCCTTTACACCAACTTTTTCATCTGCTTATCTGTTACTAGGTCACAGAGACAGTAGTCCCCATGACTGCCGCCGAAATCACACTGACCATACTGTGAGTCTTCTGGTCTCAGGTGTGTCCATTTGAGGTGGGTAGTGACAGTGGCGGTGGTGGTGGTGGATTCAGCCTGAGGCCTTGCAGACCCCAAGACCACCTCTGTACCCACTAGGCCACCACTGCTGCCAGGTGAAAATATTTCTAATGTTGTTTGATTTAATAAGGGAAATGACACAACTTCTTCTAGATATTAAACAAACAGATCTGGTAACCAGATGTGAGTTAGATTAGGAAACAGTGCATCATGTTAACCATTCAGTAAACTGTCTGTAAATGTATTAAATAAGACAAATATATAAGATTTTGTTTTGTGCAATAATCTAAAGCTGTTTATGAGACACATAAAGGACACCATCATCGTCCAAAACAAAAAATTCCTGCTTGGTATGTCAGTGCTGAACCGGACAAAACCAGTCAAGAGTGGTATTCCCTGGACCCTGGAAACATGACCCCCTTGACCCAGATTTTAGAAATGTGTTGGGAAATATTAAAAATCATTACTTGGGGCTGGTTTTTACTGTTTATTGTAACTATAAGAAAGAAAATCTATTGAGTTGATTACCTGATAAATAACAAACGTAGGTTACAGCAAAGACACAGCAACATCTTACCATAAAATCCCACTTGTTTCACCTTTGTGCTGATCGGATATTATTCATTTTCAGGTTATGTGTCTGAAAGCCTAAATGTCACCCGGATAAAGATAAATCTGTTGGAAGTGACAGTGCTTCCCTTTCATATCTAGTTTCCTGATAGTTACTCAAGGGAATAACAGAGAATTTCACACTGCTGCATGAGTGGTGTGCCCTGCAGACTGTATTACAAACTGCTCCAGTGAGTGGGATGCAATGTGTAATTGTATATATACATCAACACACTAAATGAGTTCAAATCAACCCCACTTGCATTGCAGCAACATCCATTCATTAAGCATCGACTGCACCAACAAAAAGAGAAGGCACTGGCTGTCCACTTGAATACCAGGTAAAGTATTTGTACACTGTGTTGGCAGGAGCAGAGGCATTGAGTCAGATTAGATCTTATGAGGACAAGTTTTAATGAACCAGTACTTACATAACATCTTAAACAGCTTACCAAGCAGTGGTGGCAAAGCCTTCTCCGCTAGCCTTAACATACTCAGAAAACCACATTCATTCATATTTTTGATTATTATTATTATAATAATTTTATTATTATTATTTTATTAAAATAAAATGTTTTTTTTACATTTAAAAAGTTGGATGAAACTTTTTAATCCAATCATATTTCAGCTAGCTAGTGTTTTCAGGTTACATGAAATTTGCCAGAGCCTTCAGAATCAAAAGGGAAGGTGCTGCCTGCTGTAACTGAATGGACACAGCCCGTTCAGTTTACAGCGCTCAGACCAATCAAGATTGCGACGTCAGGGCCTTCTAGCTGGCCCTATGTACGAAACGTATGAAACGAAACAAATTGACAACCACTTGGCCACCGGCAGTGGTAAATGTCAAAAATACTAAGAATGTAATATACTAAGGCTGATATAATGTATATGTGTCGATTCTCAAGTTCTGGTGTCATACTGAATTTATTATGGGGCGTATTAATTTGACTCAGATTAGATCTAATGAGGATAAGTTTTAATTAACCAGTACTTAGATAACATCTTAAACAGCTTACCAAGCAGTGGTGGCAAAGCCTTCTCCGCTAGCCTTAACATACTCAGAAAACCACATTTATTCATATTTTTTATTATTATTATTATAACCATTTTATTGTCATTATCTTATTAAAATAAAATGGCTTTTTACGTTTAAAAAGTTGGATGAAACTTTTTAATCCAATCATATTTCAGCTAGCTAATGTTTTCAGGTTACATGAAATTTGCCAGAACCTTCAGAATCAAAAGGAAAGGTGCTGCCTGCTGTAAGTGATTGGACACAGCCCGTTCAGTTTACAGCGCTCTGACCAATCAAGATTGCGAAATCAGGGCCTTCTAGCTGGCCCTGTGTACAAAACATATGCAACGGAACAAATTGTCAACCACTTGGCCACCGGCACAGGTAAATGTCAAAAATACTAAAAATATAATATATTTAGACTGATATAATGTATATGTATCGATTCTCAAGTGTCATACTGATGTTATTATGGGGCGTATTAATTTGACGTCATAAATCTATGACGTCACTAAAGGCCTGCGGTTGAAATGCACGGCCTGCCATTGTTACCAAGAATATTCTAGATCATATGCAGCAACTATATAATAAATAAAAAGAACCTAGAGCAATAGAGAGAGTCAGATAGTTATGTCAACCCCAAGACAGAACAGATAGACTATACTTGATGCTATGAGCATCTTTTTCATTACATAATATAAATGAGGCCAGAACAAGTGGTACCTATCCTGTTCTTCATCGTGTGCCAACTCTAGATAATGATCTTCTCAACATTTTCTGCTGTAGAAGTGGTGAAAGAGGACACTGTGGAGGTCAAGTCATCGCTTTCATGAAACAGTCCTAAGCCAAGTGTCCTTTAAGCTCTTCAGAAAAGCACAAGGCTGCCAGCTGAGATTTGACATACTGGTGTCAGCTCATGTTTCCGGCAGCCATTCAGCAACCATGTTTGGGCCAGTGCACTGCCATTTGTGGCATTAAAACAGATGGTCATTCTCAGGTCGGACTCATCTGACTGAGAGTGTGTGAGATCTAGGAAACAATGACGCAAATGAAGATGGTAGTGATATCTCACGGTTGACGGAGTTTAAATAGTTGGCTGGCATTTTGGAAAAAAGGATGAGACAATAAATCAGAAGAACTTCATATTTTTTTTATTTATTATTGTTGGTGAACTGACCGTGTTCTGATATCTTGATCCAAAATGCTGCATCGTTTGATATTGTTATCAAAAATACGTTTTTGGACAATATGAGCTTATTGGATACCGGCGAACACAAGTAGATTTTTCTATTCTTAAAATTGAAAGAAACAAGTTGCTACAGGATTCCAAATACATCAACCAAATTTACCAATAAAGGCAGACTCAAAGATTTTTTATACGCATCTGAACTTTTTGCTGAAAAATGTTTCAATTCTCAATCGAGGAACTCCCTCAGTTTGTTGTCTGCGTCGGTGTGTACTCTTGTATTACACACAGGATTGTAAATTCAACAAATACATGTACTTGTACTAGTACATGTACAAATACTTGTACCAGGGTAAAAGTACTTCATTATCAATAATGAAAAATGATATAATCAAAATTGTAATATATTGTAATATAAATGTATATAATTATCTGTACAAACCACTGCATGATTCAATCTTTTTGATCTGTATTCTGTATTCGATCTGTATTCTGTATTTGATCAATGAGATGAGATGCAATGGCGCCATCTACTGACCTTAGCTTTAATATACAGACCTTTAGCCGCAATACTTTTAGGACAGACGTCATTTGGGGAAATACAGTCAGTGTACGTTTTCATTGTCTGTGGAAAAAACATAATTGATTATTTCAGATATTACATAATACACTTATATTGATCTGATAATATCAGTTGGACAATATTACCAGATATATTAAATTTCATAAATTTAGCTATTGTCCCAAAAAATACGGAAACAGTTTTCGTTTCGGGATAAAAAACCATTCTGATTCTGATATTCTCCTTATTTGGGTATCCATGTATTTTCAGTGCAGTGCCAACTTGCATTATACAGTACAATTCAACATATATGTTTAATTTCAACAATCATGTGTTTAAATTGACATTTTTTTGACTGCGGGAAAACAAGGAGCCAGGTATTGTTGTCACTAATGTGGCAAGTTAATTCTCTGAAGTGAGGCTTCAACGTTTTCACTTGTTCAGTCTGTCTGGTGGCTCAAAGGACGGTCTATTTTTAGTCTTTCCAGCAGGGGAATGGGAGGGGAGAAGGGGGCAACAAGGAAAACAAGAGAAGGTCCAGACATCTGTGGCATGGCATGAAATGTCAATGAGAAAAACTTAACGATGTAACCGGACTAATGCACTAATCTGTATTTGCTTTCTCTCATGCAAACTATAAGACCGTGCAATTATGAGCCTTTAGGAAGTGTGAGAGGTGAGCGGTGGATGAGGAAGAGGAGGGGGAGGAAGAGGAAGAGGGAGGAGGGAACAACACGTCTTATTTACCAAGAAGGTGTCTGCAGAAGGAGAGGGAAAATGTAGAAGAGTGGATGAAGAGGAGGAAGGGGGTGAGAACCCACCTCCCCCCCTGCCATCTCTCTGTCTCTCTCTCTTTCTCCCTCTCTCTAAGAGCATTAACTGGAGAGTGTTCTGGTAGTGACAGGGCTGTCAGGGTCAGATGGCTGCTCAGCCTGATTAGACCAGCTCACAGCAGATCCCCGGCCTGACACACTGCTCACTGCACTGATTACTACAGCAAAACACAGCCACACACTGGAACGCAGTGATTAACTGCTCACTGCAGTGAGGAGCGCAGGGAGGAACTGTGGAGGAGAGCCACAGGTTGTTACACACAGAGACTTTCTGTCTGCAACCAGATATTCCTGATAGTCCTGGAGGCTGGAGAGGACCGGCAGCAGGTGGACGTAACTACGGAAAAAAGGCAGAGGAACCGGTGTTCAGTCTGTCTGTTTGGACATGACAGTGAAGAGCTAACCGGTAAGGATACACTTCAAATTGATGCTGCACTATATTTGTCTTTTGCTGCATTGATAAAAATGTAGCTGTAGACAACAGCAAGGCTGATTCTGACATGAAGCTGTTTTTTTTTACATGAAAATACAATAGAGATATTGTCTTTTTTTGTCAGAAAAGACAAAAAATGTAATGCTGATAAAACTAACATTAAAAGGTGAAATAAACATCCAATTAAACTTTTTTTTCGTGTCCCAAAAATTGATGTGTCACAGAAGCAGCCACCAGTGTAGATGCAGCTATAAATACAGCTGCAGGTATTCAGTTCCTATATCGGGCAGTCAGCTGGCTGAATGTCAACACCTTCAAACTGTTGTAGGCTTCACTGCTGCTGCTTCTGCAGGACTTTGGAGAAACTGTCTGCCTGTTGTCGATGGTTTGTGTGTGTTTTCCCGATCTGCAGCAGAGCAGTTCGCTGAGGTAAGAGGAGCAGCTGAAAACTCATGGAAAGAAGAGAAGAAGACAAGAAAATTGTGATTTGAGTTCAGTTATAAAACAGTTTCTCTGGAGGTAATGCCAGGCCAGGATGCAGAGTGAAAAGTGCGGTAACAGGATTGGAGCCTGCTTACCTGTCTTGTTGTTGTCTGACCGCTAATGAGCTTATATATTATTCACTAGTGTAGTACTGCTAAAAGCAGGCCCAGAAAAACCTTTGCATCAATGTTTGACTCAAGTCTGTCCAAACTGAAAGAGGGAATAACTGAAAACCACCTGTGGATCTGTGGGTCATTTTAAAGGCTGCCAAAGAGTCAAACCTCGAAGAGATTGACAGGACAGCGCCCCCTTCTGCTGGTTATGTTTGGAGGATGACAACAGGTGGATAGCAACTAGTTTCAAAATTGATTTGGTTGTATATATTTCACTAAAGAATGAAAAAATATCATGGTATTGTGTTGTTATAACCTCAGCTTTTCATTTTTTTTGTGGTCACTATATGATGGACAGTTCCATTATATATCAGTGAGATTAGTGACCTTGTGAGGTTGTTGAATTTATGATTGACAGGGGTTATTTAATATTTTATTTTTTATTTAATACCACTGTCGATCATAGGATAAATTCTGATCAATCATATTTATCCCCGTCTTTCATTTATTTCTTTTTCAATCTGATCTTAACTACATAAACATTCTCCAACAGTGGGAATGTCTTGGTCATTGTGACCTCTTCCGGCTGTTGTCTGGTGTACGCTCAGGCAAAGCTCACTGACTCACACTAGGGTCCCAGGCCACCACTTGGGAGACACTGCCTTTGTTTATTAAAAAAAAAAAGGTTTCCATCTCCATGGTTGTTGTTTGTATTTGTCTGAGTTCTTTTTACAGACACAGTCTGATACCTGTGATTACACCTGTGATGCATGTATTTTATTTCTATTTAAAAAAATATTTTTCTTTATTTCTATTTGATATTTGGACTCGTGCTATTTTTAAATAGACTAACGACAACTCAACCTCATTTTAAAATCTCTTTTGTTTTTCTGTTTTCTGTCCTGTCCTCCAGCCTTCATCGGGATAATACAGAATTAAGTCCTAATAATAGACAGTAAACAACCTGGAATAGAACACAATCTTCTAAAAGAGCATGTGATTATGAGGTGTGTGTGTTTGTTTGTGTGTGTGTGTGAGTGAATGGGTGATCACAGATCCACATTTAACTTTTCCGTATTGTTTGTCTGAACGTTTTGGCAGCCGTGAGTGGAAAAGATCAAGACTTCAAATGTTTGCTATAACCGACAACCACGTGAATGTTAAATAGCAAAACAATCAAAGTGTAAAGCCATATTTCATGTTACGTCTTCTGGTACAGACTGAAAATTAACAATTTGAATCTACTCAGGTCTTATCTTTTTTTCAGATCCAATTTTATTCAATCTTCAGAGTTCTCATTTTAACAGGAAAGGTTCTGGACTGCAGGCAGGCCAGTCGAGCCTCTGAACTCTTCTATTTGTCTACGAAGGCACAGAACATAATTTCAAACTAATTTAATGGTTGTTGCGTTTACTTGCACATATATTTGCTGATGATGGAGTTCATTTTCTATCAAAAAAACTCTTTTGATAACATGACCAGGACAAAAAGGACTCTTCACAATAGTTGAATCCTATTGGAACACTTCTAGTGGAACAATTGATTCGGAGTTAAAAGATCCACATCTGTATAAGACAGAACAAATCATGGTTTTATTCTACTGTTCTAATCTTCAACACTTGTTAACGTTTTGTTTTTTTGTCCCACTGTCCCACTGTAGAACTGCCAGTTGATGGAGTTTGTGCGACGGAGTGGTGACTACTGCCACGCCCAACACAATTAGACCCTATGTGGGATGATGATGCACCATGTCATCCTGGGGCCCTGAACCCTGAAAGACTGTTGCCTCCAATCCTCTGAACGAACCAGCTGATGGGGTAACAAGTGGATTCTCGCAAACCAGAAGCTACCTGGAGAGAGAGAGAGGGGTGGAAAGACAGAAAGAGAGAAAGGGAGAGGGCGAGAGACAGGGAGAGAGAGACAGCTACTGAGAAAGAAAATCAAGAGACAGAGAGAGTGACAAAGAGAGCAAGTGTTGGACAGCTCCAAAGATTAACAAGACAAGGGACGAACCTGACACGCTGTAGCCTCTTGGACTAAAGGACACAGACTAACCATCAGGACCCTGGAATTTAGGAATATTTTATTATACAGGAATAAACAGGACGTTTGGCAACTGACAGAAGAGTCTGCAAACACTTGGAGTTTCGCTACAAGAAGACAGAGCAGCAAGTAGTGCAGGTGGAGCTTAAGGTGAGTGATCACTTCTAACCGGGCTGAACTAAATACCTCACCGATATCAGTAAATGTGTCATTTTGATCGATACATGGTATAATTATGTAAATCAATAAGATTGTTATTGATTTTTCCTCCAATGAAGAAAATTTGATGACAAAATGCCTGGGTTTTGTCAAATATGTTGATATTTCACATAGGTTCCTGAGACACCTTTAGATGCTAATGGCTGCATATTCATGTATAAATTGATATCGGTATCGGTTGATATTGGTATCGGAAATTAAATTTGGACAATACTGGCATATTGCATATGCCAGTATTATGTCTTATTATTATTATTTTTAAGTCTTATTATTTAATTTTATAATTAAAGTAATTATTATTTAATTACTTAGAATATGCTATTTTTTCTTTTTGATTGTTGTCTGTGTCATTGATATGTATTTAAAAAAAAAATTCTGTCTAGAAACAAACAAGTATTTAATTTTTGACATTCATGTTTTTACCATGATTTTACATGTATTAACGTTTGGAAAAAGTCAGAATTTGTGTATTTTTTGTTTTTTTGTTTTGTGATTGGTAACAATTTTTTGCCTGAAGAAAATGCTTCAAGTAGAAAATATATTATTGACCTGTTATTTAACTTTTTGTCAAGACCTGTAGAATAAATAAAGTGCATCAGCAGTCCAATCTAAATATCCATATTAACTATTTCCTGATGAAATATTAAGTTCTGTGGTCATCCTGCGAAATTATAATTCCAGCTGACCACCATGAACCGTCCAGCTCCGGTCGAACTGACCCACAAGAACATGAGATTCCTAATTACCCACAATCCCACAGACAGCACACTTGGATCCTTCATAGAGGTGGGCCATATTTGCATTTGTCAATGCTGCCAATAACTCTAGATAAGATTCCAATACTCACAGATGTCTCCACTTGGCCCTTCCAGGACCTGAAGCGTTATGGAGCGACTACTGTGGTCCGAGTGTGTGACATCACTTATGATAAGACACCACTTGAAAAGGATGGAATCACTGTGGTGGTGAGAAACACACAACACTTAACAACAGGGGTGGTACTAAGGGATCATCGGGATCCAAAAAAAGGTGTCACTGGGGCCCCTTCGCTATCAGTGCAAACTCTGTTAATTGGCCAGGGGCCCCTAGTGGGAGGGGCCTTAAGCAACTACCTGGCATCTCTGTCCTCAAGTGCCACCCCAGCTTAACAACACGATCCAGGATTGCACCAGATCAATTAGCGCTTACTTTCTCTTTCAGGATTGGCCCTTTGATGATGGAGCCCCGCCCCCAAACAAGCTCGTTGATGACTGGTTGAGTTTGTTAAAGAAAAAATTTCAAGAGGATCCAGGGAGCTGTGTAGCTGTTCACTGTGTGGCCGGACTGGGACGGTGAGAATTTTGTATTCTTGAAAAGAATACAAACTTTTCGCTCATTTTATGTTGAATTTTATTTGTTTGTTTCTCTGTGTACAGGGCTCCCGTGTTGGTTGCTTTGGCTCTGATAGAGAGCGGTATGAAATATGAAGATGCTATTCAACTAATCAGGCAGTAAGTTTGGCTCTGCATTTGTGTGCGTTATTATCAGTACCTATTTTATAGTCTTATCTTTATTATTTTGTATTTTATTCTGTAATTTCAAATTATTTTGGTAAATATTTGTCAACAGTGCAGAAGAATAATGACTTTATTCTTGGTATGGATAAAAATAATTACCTATAGATAAGCATACATAAATACATATGATTGATGATGCATCCATACAAATATATAGCATCTCAATACAATATATTGATTATACAATATACACACATACACACATACATATGCCGAGAGCTTACCCATTACATAACACACACACACATATATATGCATACATACATTCATTCTTACACATGTAGCATATTTATCCTCCAGTATATACTGAATATACACATAAAATAAAATGTACTTCAAATGTAAAATATGCTATAAAATAAAAAGTATTAATAGAAATATAATGGTACATTGAAACATAACAGTAATGTAAACCAAGATTGTGGTTTATTGCAGTTACTGCAGGAGGCGCCATCTACTGGTCTTATCCAGAACACCCATTTTTGTTTTTTATTTTCACAAACTAGTGATCGTGATTTTTTACAATTATTTTGAAGACTAAATAAAAAATTAAGCAACATCTGGTGCTAATTTTTTTTGCCTGTCTTTAAAAGTTATCATTTGTTTCTTAACTTTTGTAGTAACTTCCAAATGGATCACAAAAACACATCATTTCTACAAAAGCAAATTATATGACTGAAAAAATATATACAATTAAAATCTCTGTGTTGGTTCCTAGGAAGCGGCGTGGAGCCATCAACAGCAAACAGCTCACCTACCTGGAGAAATATCGATCCAAGCACAGACTGCGTTTCAAGGACTCCCACACACACAAGACCAAGTGCTGCACTATGTGAAGCCCGTCACACACTCACACAGATCATTCTCAGGAATCCAACCACACGCCTTCTCTCACCAGCATCAATATCCCTATTGGATGGGATTTAATGAATGTAATCCTTTTTATTTATTGCTTCGTTATATTTGGTTGAGTATTTTCATTTTGAGGCAATATTAGCTTTTATACATGGTTCTAAAAGTCATGCACGTAAACATTTTTGTTTGGTCAGAAATATTTTATCAAATCCCAACCAGTTAAATTACTACTGCGTGACGACACAAATAGAACTACTGAGAATAACATTTAAATCAAATGATATTATAAAGAATATGTCATGGATTTACACTACACTAATATACAGTATATATATATATATATATATATATATATATATATACATATATATATATTTCCTTTGTGATTCTAACTGTGCTCTCAAGAAAAAAGATTTGCATTTTAGCATTTTTGTTTATTAGCATTTTATTTTAAAAAAATATACAAAAGGTAAAAGTATGAAAAAATGGTGAACTCTAAGCTTTATAAAGTTTGATAACAGCCACTTCTTTGTTGTAAAGGCATTGACTGCGCTTAAGGATTGTGTTTACATATCTGTGTGTGCATTATTAATGCTTGGTTTACTGAGGTCATTGAAAGAAAATTGTTAGAATTAGCTGATTTTACAAAGGAAATGTATACAAACTGACTGTTTTTTTTTTCTAAGATTTATACATACAAGTTGGTAATAAATCAACAATTAATTAGATTCACCCTAATCCCATTGGTGACTATAAAGTTTTGTAAATAAACAATTAATAATTCTGGCTTCATGAGTTAATGAAAAATAACTGTAAACTAATAAACTGTAATATGATGACACCAGCAGTTAGCCTGGTGCGTGTATAGTATATGACTGATAAAGCTGTTGTAATAATGCTTGGCCTCATTGTGCTTGTTTTAGGTCAGAAAAGGTTCAGCTGAGACATATTTTTGTAGTGAGGTTTGTAGTTTCTCAGATTGATGTGTATAAAAAAGTGCGCCCGACTGTTATTTAACTTTAATCAAGAAATGCATTATGTTATTTGAGAAATTATTATGGCTGTAATGACAATCACAGTCTATATGTTACACATATCACTAAGAAAATAATATAAGAAAATAATTTAATAAGAAATAAAGGAGCTGTGGTAACTCACTAAATACAAAGTAAATTTTACATGGAAACGTTGACATCCCTGTGACAGACATATAACTGTATTTATGAGTATGTGTATATATGTGTGTTTGTGTATCTGGGATGTTGATACTATATTTTTAATGTAAAATAAACCTGTAAATGTCCACATTAAATTTTTGAATTGTTTAATAAAGGTTTTATCTTTATTCTCAGGTGGTTTATGTTTTGTCATGATTTATATAACTAATATTTTCTCACTGAAGACCTTATTTTTCAGAAACTTTGGTCTTTAAGTCGTATAGCAACCTGCTAACGTTTTGTTTGTTTTTTAAGTAAACAAACATAAACATTACAGTAAAAAAACAATAAATCACGAGACATACCCACGTACACTACATTATATACAACACATGATATCAGACTTTCCGAACTTCGAAAAAAATCATGATAAACTAAATGCACTATTAATGCTTGACCGCATTGCACTGCAGTCTTCCCGCCAAGGAAGGGCGCTATATTCTTCATTACTATTTTTTCTTGAACTGCTTCCGGTACGGCTTCGCTGGAAGTCAGTATTCGTTTCGCAGATTCGACAGTCATTTTAACGTAAAGATATATAAACTATATTTGAAATCATGTAAGGAATTATTTATCCTATCGCACAGGTTTTATTATTTTTTGATCAGCATTTTATTTCGACATTGAGATGATTGAAAATGGATGGGTGCAGAGAGGGTAAGAGTTTAGCTTGAGCTCGAATGTTTTCTCGGGTCTTCATTTTTACTTGATCCACAAAAATAAACACACGCCGTAAACTACACTGAAAGTAGTTTAACCGCAGACTTTTCTTGTACGTCCATACTATGTAAAAGTAGCAGATGTCTACAGCATGTTCAAGTGTACAGCTTAGCGTTTGCCGTTAACTATGTATAAATTTACACTCGCAGCAAACTAAGTACTTTAATATTGGTGTTCTAAGGCCATAAAGTAAACGATTCTTATACTTATGTTAAACGAATATATTTGGGTTTCTTGGCGTAAAGTAATTATTGTTTTTTGTTTTAGTATTTTCACAACCATAATAATGTATAACTGCAATTTATGAATGATCTACTGTACAGTTATCAAGATAAAAAATATTAATGTTTGCATATATACAATGAATGGGGAGGAAATACATAGGTTATTTAGGGCCACGGGTATTCTTGTTGTGTTTCCTTTCTTTTCAATAATCTACTGCATTGCGATTTCTGTGTTTTAGCTGGTCCTGTTTTTATGTGCCAGCTGTGCAACCTATTCTCCCCCAGTCGTCCCCCACTGCTGACTCACTGTTGTCTGCTTCATCCTGAAGCCACCCCCGACGACATCATAACTGTGTTACAACCACTTGTAGCACACCCTGTGGAGACACAACAAGGTCACAAAATTTTTTTTTCACCAAGTGAAAAACCTAAAGATATAAAATACCACAGAGAAAAGAAAAGAGAAAATAAAATCAGATAATGTAAAAACAAAGTTAAAATGTAGATGTATAAAAATGTGTTCATTCTTAACCACGGGCCATACAAGCAGTTATTGATTTGAAATAGAAAACAATGATTCCGTATGTTCATGCTGGTTTGCAGAGAGCCAGGTAAAGCGGAAGAGGGGACGTCCAAAGGGGTCCACTAAAAAATCCAAGACAGATTCCACACAGGCTCCAGAAGATGATCTTCAAGACACAGAAAAGAGAAATGAGGAAATAAATCCACAAAATAATGTAAACGAAGGTAAAACCTGCCCCTCCTGGGTGAGGATGCTTTCCTCTGTTTCTGCCCTTTTCTTTTCCCTCCCTAACTCGGGTTTTATTCTGGGAGTTGTTCCTCAGCTGATGCGAGGGTCCACAGGGGTAGGGGGCTTAATTTCCACAAAAAATCCTTGAAAAACACATTGAGTCTGCCTTGTGCATGAAATGTACTCTATTAAAAAAAAGATTGAATTGAAAACATTCAGTTTAATGATAATTAAAAAAAAAACAAATACAAATAAGATCATCATCATGTGAGATTCTACTGACTTTTGGTTTATTCAGACATTGCAGCTGAGTTTGTCTTACTGTGGTATCACTGACTAAAATTTATGAGGACTTGAATAAGTTAAACCAAATTCTCAATTTTTATTCTCTTACATTTTTACCAGGTGAAAACAACGATGAGATTTCCGGACTTAATTGTCGAAACTGTCATCGCACATTCAGCAACAGGCGACAAATCCTCAAACACATCTGTTACAAAGATGAGCAGGTGGAAGAGGATCAGGAGGTTAATGGTAAGACTTGAATTGTCCCTCGGGGACAAAAAGTTTTTCTGAATTAAAAATTCCACACAAGGGACAGATTAATTAATTGTTCCGTGTCAATGTAACTCAGGTTCAAATCTGATTTGTTTTTATACAGGAAAAGGGAATCATGGTGATCTTGTTCATATTAAAGATTCAAGCAAGAAGAATCAGATCACTGAGAGTCCAGGACCAGTGAAAAAACATGGTTTGTTAAACGTGGTTAATATGAACCGATTTTTAGAATCGATTGAGGATATGAAAAGAAGTGTGTATAACTACTACATGTAAACATCCTCCTCCATTAAATTCAGCTGTTGCGTTTCTTTTTCCTCTTCAGATCGAACACAAATGTTAAAAGAAAGAGGTCCACTGACAGAAAACAAAACCTCTGTCTCTGGTTTTGTTCTGGCAGAAAATGAATCTCTCCCAGGTCTGTTTCACACTTTGTTTTTATAATTTGACATCTTGTCAAAAAATATCTTAATTATATTCAACAAATACTGAAACTTTATCACTTTAATCTCAACAGGTATCTACAAAATTGTTCCAGTAGAGGATGCATCAACAGAGACCGTGTCTGAAGCCAACAAAAATCAGGAAAAGGTAAGACCAGGGAGAACATCTCCACTCTATCAATATCTCTTCGGGTGTATTTTATTTCTTGATTTTATGATAAACTGAATTATTCACTCTTTTTGTGGTCAGTCTCTAGTTTTCAAAAGTCACTCAAAAGAACCTGCAGGTGAAGCTAAAAATTTGCAAGAAAACTCTGACCCAGACCAGGAGCAAAGGTACAGACAATGCACAGTTGTTTTAATAATTTTACACCTACATTCACTTACATTTGATTAAAATTCTGTTTCATTAAAAATAAGTTTCACTTTGTATTAATGTGATGTTAATAAATCTGATGTTTTTTTTTTGTATGCATAGTTTAATTTCCACAGCAACAGCAGTCAGCAGAGGCTTCCAAGAATTCTCCATTAAACAAGATTCTGCCAGGTATTGTTATTCTTTTAATAAAACTATGTCGTGTACAGTAGTTGAAGTTGCTTATAAAAAGGAATAAAACAATGTCCTCATGTTTCCTAGTTTAAACCAGAGTAAACTGAAAATCTTTACCTGTGAGTTCTGCAATAAGATCTTCAAGTTCAGACACACGCTGGTTGCTCACCTCAGAGTCCACACTCAGGAGAAACCGTTTCAGTGTCCGCACTGTGACTATGCATCAACCATCAAAGGTGAAGCCAGGTTCAACCACAAGAGAATTCAATCACAAAAATAGAAATCTGAAATAATATTAAACTATTGTTTTAATTTACCTCCTAAAGCAAACCTGAATGTTCACCTGAGGAAGCACACAGGAGAGAAGTTCAGTTGTCCACACTGTCCCTTCTCCTGTCTCAGTCCGGGACACCTGAAGGTAAGATTCATTCTTCAGCAGTAGTAATTATTCTACTAAAAACAAAGTTTTGTTCCTCATCATTGTTGCTGAGGGACTTGTAATTATTTAGTTCATACTGAATAAATGATGTAATACTGTGTGTCTGGTTGTACAGGTCCACATAGAGCGAGTCCACATGAAGGTGAAGCAGCACTGCACGTTCTGTGACAAAAAGTACTCAGATGTGAAAAATCTGCTGAAACACGTGGAGAAGAAACATGACCTCAAAGATCCTGCTGTCTATCAGAGCTACCAGCAGATAAGGTACAACCCTCTGACATCTTGCCGTTGATTACGTATGTATGTATGTATGTATGTATGTATGTATGTATGTATTTACATGTATGTGTATATACTGTATGCATATATGTATGTATGTATGTATGTATGTATATATGGATATATATGTGTATACATATATGTATATATATTGCATATGTGTGTGTGTGTGTGTGTGTGTATATGGCAGTCAAATATATAAAGCATGATCAAAAATCCCAAAAATGTAACCAAAAAAAAAAATAAAAAAATAAATAACATTGTAAAGTAAGGAATACATCCAACATTAAATTCTAACCATTTAGAGAAGACGTTTTGCTACTCATTACATTTATTACTTTTTTTAATTCTACAACCACAGAATAGTTGAGTTGTTGTTGTTTTTTTCTTCAAAGCAAGTTTTACCAAGTTTCTGGTACTTTGTACTGCATATTTATTTTTGTTCTCTTTCCTTATGTCAGCAAATACAGTAAAATGTGCAACTTGTTGATATTATTATGTTAAACCAAACTGAACACAAAATAATAATGTTTCCAGGTTGAAGACTCGTCAGGGACTCAGGCAGCTCCTATTCCACTGTCCCACCTGTAACCGTCACTTTAAGAACCAAATGGAGCGTGAGCGCCACATGTTGGTCCATGGGCCGCAGCGGCCATTTGTGTGCTTGCTGTGCGATCACGCAGCCACCAAGATGGAAGGCCTTGTCGCTCATGTAAGGAAACATCTCTTCCTGTACGTTTGCAGCGAGTGTGACAGGAAGTTCGTCAGCTCTCAGAGACTGAAGAGTCACCTGCAAGAATCCCACCCTGAACTGGACCAGGAGCAGGCGTTCAGCCACTCTATTAATAAAAGTTACTATCTGATACAACCTGGAGGAGACATGTGGGGGGAAGAGGACAAAGACAAGATGGGAGAAGACAAGGGACAGGTACAAGGTGAGGAGGAGCTCAGGGTGGAGAAGCAGGGTGAGGCTGAGCGGCTACAACAATCAGCAAACCAAGAGGGGGGTTTACAGGCTGCGGCACAGAGAGACGTCAAAATTCAGATTGAAGATACTGAAAATGTGAGAGACTCAAACAATGGGACAGACAAACAAGTGGAAGCTGAAGAGACGATGGAAGACGGGACTCAACAAAACACACAGGATGCCAGAAGACAATGCACAGAAGCCCCAATGGGCAGCACAGAGTTACAGCTTAATAGTGAAAACCTTCCATCAGCAGCAGAAGCAGAAAAAGAAGCAACAGAGCAGGTAAAGTGGATAAAGATAAAAACCTCTTCACAGATTACCGTCCAGACTGACAATATAATTCTTCCTTGTCTTCCTTTTTGGTCAAAAAATAAAATATATATACTGTATATACAACAGTAAACAAAATCATAATAATTTGGTTTGTTGTTGGCTAATATATTCTTGACTCACCCTTTTGTTCATTTCTTACGACAGGACATTTATCCAAGTGCCTTTGAGCAGGTGTTTACATCCCTTCGAAAGACTCGGCTAAATATGGAGACGTTGCAGCGGTTGAGAACTTTCTACGGAGACCTGGAATGCCAGTACTGTGGTATGACGTACTTTTCCTCTCGACTGCGGCTTCAATTGTGAATTTTCAGTGCTTTTATCAATTGTACGCTTTTATTTTTGTGGTGTCCAGGTAAACTATTCTGGTACAAAGTCCACTACAATGTCCACGTTCGCACACACACAAAAGAGCACCTGCATTACTGTACAAAGTGCAACTATTCGTCCATCACCAAAAGCTCCTTAAAAAGGCACCAGATCCAGAAGCACAGTGGAATGATGTTGTGCTGTTCTAAACCTGAGTGTAAATACACCACACCTGACAAATACAAGCTGCAGGCTCACCAGAGGACACACCAGGAACAGGTGACCAGTTTGAGGAAGTACCAGTATTCACACCGGCATCAGTACGAATTATTCAGATTCTATTGAGATTAAAATGTCTGTTTTTGTGGCGCAGGGAAAGAGTGTCCCTTGTCCTGTCTGCCAGCGCAGTTACTCAGAGCACAGACTTAAACATCACATCAAGACTTCACATCCTGGTAAGGAACTTTTTCCTCTCGTCTCCTCTCCTTTCCTGTCCTCTCCCCTCCTCTCCTCTACTCGCTTCTCCTCTCTTCTTTTCTCCTGTCCTCTGTTGTCCTCTCCGCTCTTCTCCTCCCCTGTCGTTGACCCTCCTTGACTTCAGTGTTTTGTTTCCTGTCCAATTCTGATGTCTCTTCCCTGCTCTCTCACACATACTTTACATTAAACTTCTACTGAATCTCAGTGAGACAAACCTCAGCTGTCATGCTCTTATTGCATTGTGGGTGTTTAACATTGTAAATATAGAAATGCATTGTGCATTTTTAATCTATCAAGGGTGTTTTATGCCATAAAATGTTTTAAAATTTCTATTATTTTGTTTATTTCATGATAAAATATGATAAAAAAATTTTTTAAACAAAAAAACAGTAAGAAATTAAAATAGTAAAAATATTATTTTATAATATATATTATGTATAAATTACAAAAAACGTGTTTTTCAATACACACAGAGTTATAGTATTGTTTACTTCTAATTAAAAGCTATTTATGAAAATAAGGTTCTATTTAATTTTACATATTTTACACCCTACGTAACTCCTGCATTAGCTGAGTGCCGAACTTTATCTTCTAATCTAATCTATCATCTAATATAATTTCCATCAGATTATAATGCCATGGTAAATGTGTGTTTGTTGCTAGATTCACTGCCGTTGCAGCGAGCAGAGAAGTGTCCTTTCTGTGACTCCTACTTCCTGAAGAACAGCAAAGACTTCCAGCAGCACATCTGGGCTCACCAAGGTGAATGACACTGCAATCTTTACAGATGATAAACACATGGACAAACACTAACACAAACATGTATAATTCTATACTTTTTTTTAACTGCACAGGTCTGAAACCCTACGTGTGCGGCGTGTGTAACTACGCGGGCCGTAGCAGGAGTAACCTGAAGACTCACATGAACCGGCACAACACTGAGAAACGTCATCTGTGTGACCTGTGTGGTAAAAAGTTTAAATCTAAAGTCACACTGAAAAGCCACAGACAGAGTCACACCGAGGAAGGTCTGTTTACATTTCTTTCTCTTCTTTTCCTTTTTTATCTCTAAAAAAAAAAGTGAACGTGGTCATTTGTTTTCTCCAGGGAAAAGGTTCCAGTGTTCAGAGTGCGACTTCACCTCCTTCTCTAAGCCTTACTTGGTCAGACACATGGAGCAACACGCGTCATTCAAGGTTAGAAAACCTTAAGCCAAAATCTGGATTTTAAACACAATATCACATTTTGCTGATGTCAGGTGACAATTTATCAAACACTTACAAGAATAAAATTTAAGGTTACTGTTTTAACTTTTGGCAGACCAGTTGTCTTTCTTCTTTTCCTTTCGGCTTGTCCCTTTTTTTCTGAGGTCTCTTCTTTGTCTCCTACAAAATACAAAGAGGAGTCCTGTTGGCTCCATCTTTAGGATCATTCTTCTACCAATGTATCCACTGTCCCTCCTTTGAACATTTCCAAACCATCTCCATCTGGCTTCTTTAGCTTTTTCTCCAAGCCTTCCTGTCTGTGTTGTCCCTCCAATCACCTCATTCCTGATCCTGTCCATCCTTGTCTCTCCTAAAGAGAACCTCAGCATCTTCAACTCCTCCACCTCCAGCTCCTGCCTCCTGTTTTCTACCTATTCCTAGTGTCTCCAATCCATACATCATGGCTGGTCTCACAACTGTCTTGTAAATCTTTCCCCTCAACGTAGCTGACTCTCTTCTATTACAAATGTGTTGTGAATGTGAAAATGTTAACGGTCAGGTAAATTGTCTTGTTCTTTTTTTAGCCTTTTCGCTGTGGTCACTGTCACTACTCCTGTAATCTGGCGGGTCCTCTGAAGAGACACTACCACCTTAAACATCCAGATCAGAAATATGAAAATGCTGGACCTCAGATGCCTAACCTTGAAGAGCTGAAAGAACAGGGTCAGAACTTTAGTCATCTCTCTCTCTGTTTAGTCTCCTATTCATCACATTTTAAAATCATTCCATGATGTTTTTCAGCTTGTTTACACATTTGTGTGTGTGTGTGTGTGTGTGTTTGTGATTAGGAGGAAAGAAATGTCCTGAATGTGAATTTGTTTATGGCACCACTTGGGAACTGAATCGGCATTTGAAGAGTAAACACAGACTCAAAGTACTGGAGGGAACTTGGGAGGTAAACACACAAATTAGCCTCTGGGGGGAAAACTTGAGGTTTAAGTTTTGACATGAAGTGATGTCAAGGTTGATGCCAAAATATAAGAAACCATTTTATGTGCTAGTTTTTCTTGACTTCCGCAGCCTGTCTGGAGATTCTAATGTTAACCTCTCTGTATGAAAACACAGGGAGCGGAAGTGATAGAAGCCCAGTATGTGACTGTGGAGGATGAGGAGCAACTGACAGAAACACCTGTGGCAACACTCGAAGACAACAGTAAGGACAACAACAATGACAGAACAATGTTTCAAAAAAGTGACCAATCACTGCTGAACACTATTTTCTGCAGTAAAAGTCAGGTTAAGTGTCCATCTTTTTTATTACTAAGGTATTAATAATGTCATGCATCTGAGGATAGTAAAGGTGGGAAGATATATTGGGCAAATATAAGCCTACTGTGATTAGGTACAATGTGTAAGATTTGTTATCGTTTTTTTTACTCCAATTATGAAAACCCGAAATGCAATGGCTTGGTTTTGCCAAATGATGGGTGTCCTGAAAATAGTTTTGGGGTTAAACAGATGTATATTAAATGCAAAATGCTGGTGCCAGCAACTCATGCATTGATTTAAACAGAAATAAAAAATAAATATTTTCAGATTTATATCAGTGTATGTTAAAATCATAACTGAAAAGTAAGTGTTTGGGTAATATTTGCCAGCAGTTGTACATCGGTCATCCCTAATGAAAAGCTCCAGCATATCATCACAAGTTAAGGCTTGTTTTATTCATTGGTCCAGCACCAAGTCATGGAATGCATACTACCACATGCACAAAAAAAAAAATCTCTATATCTTCAGATATTGTGATTGGTGCTTTCTTACAGAGCTTAGTTCAATGTCTCAGCTGTCACATATGAAAAAAGAAAGACAAAAGCAAAGAAGAAAGTAAAAGCTAAAAGAAAGAATAGTTAATGCTCCAAAAGCAGAAGACGGATATACAAAGTCATCAAAGTGTGTCAATGTGTCAAGAGCTGCGGTCAGGAGTATTGTCAGAAGTCAACTAGGCAGAGCAAAACAAAATTGAGTTTGAATACCAAAAAGATGACAAGGCTGACGGAAGGAACACTTTAGACGTGTGGCTAGATATGATATATATCATTTGATGTTAGTGAAACCACTCAATGTGTTATTATTCTTATTAAAATGTATTTTGTTTAGTTAAAAACACTAAGGTTGTTTTTTTTTTTCCTTAAAAATGTTAGCAGCTGTTTTAATCATTCTACACCTTCATGTTCATAATAATAATAAAAAGTCATTCATTCATCCATCATCTTCTGCTTGTCCGTTGCCGGGTGGCAGGGGTGGCTCCAGGGGCAGTTGACGCCACCCAAATCACATTGCAAAATATTGTGAGCCTTCCTGTGGATGGTGAGCCCACAAGAAGTGATGTGGGTTGGGACGGTGCTATGCTCAGAGCACCTCAGTGGCAACCTGGCAGCTGGTGGATTCGAA
>JAFBJS010033640.1:102427-113401 GCA_016785265.1 Paraplagusia blochii
ATGCCAAATATAATAATAGTTAAAAAAAAAAAAATATTATATTTCATTTATACTATATGTCCATAAATCGGTCATAATTAATTGTTGTTAGGGTCTTTCAATACTTTCTTCATCTTTTGTTGTTTGTGTTTAGAAGCCGTCAAACAGATGACTGACTTGCACGCAGAGGCTCAGCAGGCCGTGTCTTCTATGGCTGCCTTGGCTCCAGGAACAGTTGCTGTGGTTCAACAGGTGAGGATCATCACATACGTCACACAAAAACACTCTGGAGATTACAAAAGCCAATGCTGTGCTAGAGAAATAATGTTTCTCTCGGGTCAAAGTTGCAGGTGAGTGAAGAGGAGGATCTTGGGAGCTGTGGAAACCAGCTGATGGTGGTCAATGCAGAGGAGGGTCTCGCCGGAGAGCATGTGATGGTAGTGGAGGACGCGCACGGACTGGAGGCTCTGACCGTCCTCACTCAGGGAGAAAACACTCACCACTACATCGTCTATGTTGAAGAACACACTGTGGAAATAAATTAGCGTGGCTGATGCTTTAACATGACAGTATTTGATAACACATTTACTACTATTAACAGAAAAACAAATCAAATCTTGAGTATGAAACAGAAGATGATTTTTATCAATCAAACTCTGTCTAAATACAGATCGTTTTTTATCCATTAAAAGCTGGTTTAAAATGAAACAATACATTTCAATATTCCTGAGTTTGTTTCTTATTTCTGTCTTGAAAACGATGTAAACTGTCTTCAATATTTTTTTTGCAATTATTTTAAATGCAAGTTGTTGTACAGAATAAATCTAAAGTGACTCGTGTTTTTTACTTTTGGATAAAGTAAATAGAAATGTCATAACGCTCCAATAAACGGCTTGCTTGAGAATTTTTGTTCACTTTCAAACCTGCTGAAATTGTTGTTTAGCATGACTTTTTTAAGACTTTTATTCCATTTGAAAAACAGTCAGGGCCTATGTAATACTTGTTATTTTGTTTTTCATATAAAATTTTCATAATTGCACTATATTGTATTCACAAATGTTTGAAAATAAGTTGTTGTTATTGCCATAACTTGTTGTTATTGTGTTTTATTCTTTGCGTTATTCTTTTTCTTGAGAATACTTACATTTTTCTTATAAAATGTCACGTTATCCAATCATACATTACATTTATGTTCTAGACGTTCTAAAAAACATAATACAAATCATATTTGTGTCACCAAACAAGAATTATTAAAGGGTGCCATGTTGGAATACTTATATTTTAGCTATTTAGAATTAAAATGTACTTTACCAGAAACGCTCCAATAGGTATTAATAATTGTACTTGGTAAATGGTAAAAGGAAAAAAAACTATCAAAGTTTACACCAAAAGAAGTTCGTGGTTCTGCCTTTGACCAATAGGTGGCGGTACTTATTTCTATAACCGTTTGTCATGCGCCTTGTTGGACCAAACAGCAAAAGAAGAACAGGAAGAGGAACTGGTGGGAAATTTGACAGTGCGGGAAAAGCTTGTTTTTATTTTTTAAATATTTTATTAAAAACCGGGCATTTTATTGATGTTCACATAACATGGATCGCTATGTGTTAGTTTTATCTGTTTGTCAAACTGAGGACGAAGCGGAAGAAGAGCTTAAATGTGAGTTTTAATTCTCTTTACTTTAACCTCCTGACGTTAACAGTGCTGAACACAGTTTAGGTCGAATGTGACTCAAAACAGGTTAACGCTTTAAATACAGATAAACGGTTAAATTAATGGGAGAAATGGAGTGAAATGTGAGTGTACCATACCTTCGCTGCTACTGTTCCTAACTTTGCCAAAGAAAATCACCGAACGTTTGCTTTGTCATGATGAAATCAACATCTTATGTCATAGGTCTGGAGCCAGTGAAACACATCTATAACAGACTGGTGGAAATATACACTCGGGAATCACCGAGGAGACTCTCTGTTTTTCCAGGTAATCTGTGCTGCAATGATAGATGTGTTAGGTGGGATGTTTGTACGTATTTTTGTGGTAAAGACGAGAACGCACTAACGAACAAAAGATAATTTATTAAATATAAACATGACAAGTGTTTATTTAGTGGCAAAGAAAAATGGATACTGGGTTAGTGATAAACAGTACATAGATAACACATTTACAGGATTTTTTGTAGTATAATTGTATTTAGAACCTAGAGGGATGAAGTTTTGCACTAGAAAGAAGAGGAATGAAGGTCAGTCGTAGCAACACAGACTACGTGTGTGTGAGAATGAAAGGGAGGACAGTGGAATGGTGAGCTTACAAGGAGCAGAGGTGCAGATGGTGGAGTTTAGATACTTAGGATCAACTGTTCAGAGCAGTGGAGACTGAGGACGAGAGGAGAAGAATAGAGTACAGGCAGGTATGGAACAACTGGAGAAAAGAGTCATCTGAGAAAACAGAGCTAAGGTGAAGGGAAAGGTTTACAGGACAGTTGGACAGGAAAGACATGAATGGACAGGATCAGGAAGGAGATGATTAGAGGGACAACACAGACAGGAAGGTTTGGAGAAAAAGCTAGTGAATACAGATTAAGATGGTTTGGACATGTTTAGAGGAGGGACAGTGGATACATTGGCGGAAGAATGATCCTAGAGACGGAGCTACCAGGTAGGAGACAAAGAGGACATTGATGGATGCAGTGAGGGAGGACATTGAGTTAGAGTTGAGGATACAGAGGACAGGGTGAGATAGAAGTTGTTGACCTGTTGTGGCAACCCCTGAAAAAAGGGACAAGCTGAAAGGAAAAGAAGAAAATTGTAATAATGAATAATGTAAAGGGCTTCTATTTACTGATTGTCCTAAACGTTGTTCTTTGTCCTTCCAAAAGCTTGCTCTCTAAGTGGAAGTCCATCAGAACAGAAGTGCTACTTTGCCGTTCAGGCTTGTGTTGGAACAACACAGGTGAGTAAAACTGGGAGTGAAAGAGACTGTTTTCTTTTCTATGACAGGCCTACAATTTGCATTTTGTTCTGTTGAAAAATAATCACATCACCGTTGGTCTGTTGGTCTTGTTTTGCAGTAGTGCAAAGTATAAATAGAGTATAAATAGTGTGAATTTGAAAACAGATTTCAGTGCATAACTATTGGTTTGTAGTTTTGCAGTGTGGACTGGGAAGAGCTGGGAAGATGTGACAGTGGGGAGGACAATCCTTCTGCCCTGGACTCATGTTTCAGTTGTCTGAGTAACCAGGAGGGGTCTGGTCAGGCAGAGTGAGTGATGGATTCATCCATACATGTTAAGGGCTGAGGATTTTATTGCTGTAAAGTTGTTGAATTACAGTAATTTTGACTCTGATTGTATTGACTATGTTAAACAGGCTGTTTGAGGAGGCAGCAGAAGGTTTGCACCTGTTGTCAGACAAACTACCACCTCCAGGTAAAATTTGTATTCATTATAACTCTTCTTCTTCTCCTTTCAGCGTGTCACTTTTTCAGCCACAGCGAGTCAACAATGTCCAAGTCACCCTGTCTTCTGTATCCTCAACCCTAACATCAACTACCTCCATGTCCTCCCTCACTGCATCCATCAATCCCCTCTTTGTCTCCTACCTGGTCGCTCCATCTCTAGGATCATTCTTCTACCAATGTATCCACTGTCCCTCCTCTGAACATGTCCAAACCATCTCAATCTGGCGTCTCCAGCTTTTCTTTAAACCTTCCTTGTGTTGTCCCTCTAATGAATGTCTCTCCTAAAGAGAACCTCAGCTTCTTTAACTCCTCCACCTCCAGCTCTGCCTCCTGTCTTCTGCCTATTCCTAGTGTCTTTAAGCCATAATACATTATAACTATACTATACTATACTATACTATACTATACTATACTATACTATCAGGGCCACTCACCTGGACATCAGGGAAAAGTCAGGGGAAAAAATTTTGGATGGAAAAGTCAGGGAATTTCATGAAAAACTGTCAAAGTCAGGGAAAAATAAATCTGTGCAGTAATGTCGCAGAAAATGTCAAGTATGTCTTGTTCAATCTTGTTCAAATTAGTTGGTATATTAAGGTACCACAAAAGTGAAAAGTTATTGTAGTTTTAAGGATATTAAAATGTTCTTGAAAGATAACATATTATCGATGTGTTATATTTCATTTTCAATGTAATTTACGATTATAATGGCCATCTTTAGCCACGGCGAACCAATTTGAATGTATATGATCTGATTTGACCAAGGAATGAATCAATTTATCCCATACATGGTGCTATAGTGGGTGAGAAACAAACATTTTAAACGTGGATGTTATTATTATATGACCATATTTTAGAGTTATCAGTGTTACTTTTTACTATACTTTTGATAAATTTGAGTCAGGGAAAAAATATTAAGTCAGGGAAAAGTCAGGGAAAAACAAAACTTTAAAAGCTGTCTCTTATACACCGCAGAAAATGTCGAGTATGTCTTGTTCAATCTTGTTCAAATTAGTTGGTATATTAAGGTACCACAAAAGTGAAAAGTTATTGTAGTTTTAAGGATATTAAAATGTTCTTGAAAAATAACATATTATCGATGTGTTATATTTCATTTTCAATGTAATTTACGATTATAATGGCCATCTTTAGCCACGGCGAACCAATTTTAATGTATATGATCTGATTTGACCAAGGAATGAATCAATTTATCCCATACATGGTACTATAGTGGGTGAGAAACAAACATTTTAAACGTGGATGTTATTATTATATGACCGTATTTTAGAGTTTGTCAGTGTCAATGTTACTTTTTTACTATACTTTTGATAAATTTGAGTCAGGGAAAAAATATTATGTCAGGGAAAAGCCAGGGAAAAACAAAACTTTAAAAGAGTGGCCACCCTCACTATACTATACTATACTATACTATACTATACTATACTATACTATACTATACTATAAAAGCTTAAGCAGGAATTTGAGTCAACTAACAGTAGACATTTCCTTTTACCTCAGTAGTATAATGCACTCTATAGAAATTCAGTCGACAAGCTTTAATTGTGCTTAGACTAGACTGAACTAATGAAAGCCATTTGAAAAAATGTTCTACTTTTCTGTTCACAGGAATACTTTATTATGCAATCCTCTAACTGCACGCCAACGTACTAGCACCCAAAGTAGTATTTTTTTCATGAAAACAATGACAAAATTTTATAACTAACAAATTATACAGATAAATGACTGTGATTTAATGATGATTTAAACTGAGTTCTAGTCAGAAAACAGAGGCTTTTTGGAATCCCACTAGACCCAATGCCTGTTGGCATGGTGCCTTTAATATAAGCCTAATCATCTGGCATCACATGCTACGCTACTGGTTTTCAAGTTATGTGAACTTGCAGCGTTAACACCTGTTCGTACAAACACACATAAGGGAAAGAAATTGCTTGTTATTGATTTTATGATGTTATCCTCTGACACATGTACGGTTGTAGGAAAAAGTTTGTGGTTTTTTTTTTATTAACTGTCAGCAAACAGAAAAAAATATATTCTGGTTGTTACACACAGTGGGATTTTGAGTCATATACACAAATCCTCTGATGGTCACAGATTCAGGATCGCAAATACGACGTTACTCTCCAGGTAAATGTATGTTTAGTTTCAGATATGAAATATTTTGGTTTGTTTGACATACAGTTTGTATTTTTATCTAGCACGAAAACCCATAATATCACCCTTTACCCCTTTTATAAATTTCCCCATGTGGGACAAATAAAGGACTTTCTATTCTTACACACAAAAATACTTTAAAGAGATGCACAAGCAAGAAAGATTCTTCAAACAGACCAATGCAAATCCTGACGTGATAAAGATGCAAACACAGCTCACAAACAGAGATATACACTGACAGGGGCAAGATCAACCACACAAACACACTCTCACTGATGTTGTTGAAAGACGATATTACATTTTATATGTAATACGTGTGAACTGAATGCTCAACGCAGCTGCAACCCTTCCAAAGCTGCACAGTGCTGATAAAGATTCATGATGAAATGTTTTTCAACGCAAATTTTTTGATCTATTAGTAAAAAAACAAACCTCCTCCAGCTTCAGGTTTGTTGTGAAAGATTGAAAACAAATTCTTGGAAGTTGAGTCAAATTAAACAATGTTTGAAGCGAATTGCCTTGACCTGTGGTGATCTGTATTTCTCAAAAACTTTGAGTCCTGTCAAATTTGTTTAATGTTTTTACACATGAAGTCAAGGGTTATGGAGTAAAAATATGCAGGTTCTTAGCTAGTATTTATTTTTTCTTTTCTTTTTTGTTGCACACATAAAATCTAGAAGAGAACCTTGAACCTTTTTACTGTAGCTGAACACCCTCACTTAGCAACCAACATGGGAAAAAAAAAATCAGATTTTAAAAAATCTAGGTGCAGCACCTTTCTATTATGTTGAGCTTGTATTTTGGTATTAAATTAACTTGGAGGAGGAGGTTGGAATCATTTTGAAAATACTTTTCCTATAACCTTCCTCCTCTATTGGCTGCCTCTCCCCACCCTTTCTCCAACTTGTCTTTATTCATAATATGTACTGAAGTTATTATTTTGACTTCATATGGTAAAAGTATTCCTTATTATTATTTTCTTTTTTTTCTTCAATTTTTTAGGTAAGGCCTTGCTGGATGTGCTGGTGTTGGCTGCGGCAGAACCGCCTCCTAATATCAAAGAGCTCCTTCCTCTGCTGGGAGCCTTGAAACACATGTCATGTTGGCACACGGCTAAGATCACCTTTGTCACACAGCACACCACCGCGTGAGTGGACGAACAAGACACAAACCCTTCTTCTTATTCTTCTTGGCCAATATAGCGCTGATCCAGTGAATACCAACAAACCATAATAATAATAATAACAATAATAATAATAATAATAATAATTAGAACTATATTAATCTCTTCGGGAGTATCCTTCGGAAAATTTGCCTCTGCATTTAACCCATCACCGTAGTGAGCAGGGGGCTGCTGGCTAAGCTGGGGAGCAGTGTGGGGGGACCGTGCTCAGGGCACATCAGCAGGGGATTCGAACTGGGGACCTTGCGAACCCAAGCCCGCCTTCTTAACCATTAAGCCCCCAACTGCCCCAACCAACAGATCTAACTGCACATTACTTTGTGGTATTCAATTTATGGCAAATTAGAGATATTTATATATTTTTTCACCACTAGAGGGAGCTAGATGAGTGACTATATACAAACATTTACTCACATTAATAAATAAAATAATGATAATAGTACATCAACTAACTTCACAGAAGAAGTAATGTTGCTGTTGATTGTTTGGCTTTTCAGGTGGCAGAAGATTGCGTCCTACCTCAACGCTGCTGTGGTGATGACCTGTGACTTGGACAACTGTGTTGACCACAACGAACTGTGGAGAGGCAGTCTGATGATCAGAGAGAAGAAGGTAATGAAAGTCTGCATCCGCACGTCTCAGTATTTGACTCAAAAATCACAAACTTGTCAAATTCAACAATAACACTCATAGAAAAGCTATATTTTCTTTTTTTGTCATATTTTCAATATTGTCAAATGAGGAGAAAAGGTTTTGAATCATGAGTGGGGAAAAAAATAGATACACACAGTACTATAGGAGAAATAGCTACTGTGTATTAGAGCAATGGTAACTGGGTGAATGTGTTATTATGTGTGATTATTTAGCTTTAATTAAAAAAAAATCTGTTTATTTTTGCAAATTAATGATTTCTGTCCTCATCTGAGAACAGGAGTCTCTGTGTGTTTGATCAGAACTTTTCTAACGTAACAAAACTTTCCAGTCAAAGTTAATGAAATGGGCAGCGGCTGTTTTTCAGGTCTGTGCTTTTTTTCTAATTTGGCTGCCAGTGGTTTCTTTAGTAGGTATTTGTCTTGGTCTGATGAATGAACCACAATGTTGCCGAAGTTAAACTGCTGGAAAAATAACATCAGTTTACTCACAGAGACACCGAACTTTCTTTTATATATTGTAGAGTCAATGCGCCCTGATAACCTGGCGGCTTCAGGAAGTTTATGTTGTTTTTGTGAAAGAAATGTTTATCAAACTCATCAACATCAGTGAAAAGACTGATGACTAGTTAACATGTTAATGTGGCAAAGAGCACATACTAAGGCACAAAAATCCTATAAAAATAGGATTAGTTGTTTTTCATTTGCTTTATTTTGACATAAATCTGTTGGGACACCTGAGGAAAAGTTACTTTTCGGACTTTCTGTGTTTTTATTTAGTCCCATAAATATTTCAGTCACATACACACATTTCTCTGCGACTTTAATCTGAAAGTCAGCCTTGGTTTGTTAGGTTGTAAAAAAAAACAAAACATATACATATCTTAGATTTTTCTGAAACCCTCTGAACCCCCCGCAGTTTCTTGACCAGTCGGAGGTGATCTGAAACACCTATGGATATACTCAGGGTCAGTGACACTGTAGTTGTAACCATGGTGACAGACATACTATATGGCCCATCGACGTAAGAGCAGTACTAACCTACTCCTGTCTGTTTGCGTTAGGATGTTAAAGACAGGAGGCCATTTTAGTTCAGCTTCAGTTGCCGCTATGTAAACAACATAGCGGCTGCTTCCACACTACTTATTCATTCCTGCCACTGCTTCAGAATAACTGCATACTTGATAAATATTCCCTAGTCGCTCGGGTCTCTTGGTGCCGTTTGGTTTAGCAATAAAATACGCGGGAGTAACTCTAAAACCTGATAAGGTTGAACAGCTAAACTTTTCACCCATCCCTGGTGCTTTAAAAGAAGTCCTGTGTTCACGTCAGCCATGTCTTCCAGGAGTAAAAAACACAGCACTAATGTTCAAACACTTTAAACCACAGGTCAAACTTAGGGCCCGGGGGCCAAATCTGGTCCGCAGTGTAGTTATATTTGGACCGCAAGATGATATTAAATATGTTTTAGAGTTGGTCCACCAGTTTATAGGCCTTATATGCTGGCAGAAAAAGATACTGGTAGGATTTGTAAAAATTTGTGATGCATTGTCTTTGTTATAGCACTGGAATTACATTTTTTGTTGTAGGTCTGTAAAAAAAAAAGATAGGCAAATAGCACTGATGCATGTCTTATTTCAGATTTAATTTCTCATGTGTTGATCTTTTTAAGCGGCTGTTCCCGATTCAATGTTTCCAAAAATCAACATTTCATGACAGGCCAGTCAGGCGGTTGCTTGGGGCTCCAACCACAAGGGGGCCTGCCTTGATATCTGGAGAAAGGGAAATATTTACCGTTTATTTTTCAAAAAATATTAGTCCGGCCCACGACTTTATGCCAGGTTTTAATTGTGACCCACTGTAAAATTGAGTTTGACACCACTGCTTTAAACTGAAAATAAATAAAATATAACCATGTTGAAAATGTTATGTATGTCTCTCCAGTCTCGAAATGATGACAGCGTATTACCACATCTACAAAGACAATCGAGTCAGTGTTAGCAAAGCGGCACCAGGGAGTAAAACATAACCAACTTTTACTACCAACTTAAAAAGAGCCACAATGAGGATACACGTATCTTGACCGGAAGGTTTTTGTTTTAAAATGAAACAGTAAAAATGTTCTTTAAAAGAAACATGAATAGCAATCATGATATTTTTTGTGCATCCAGGCTGTGAGGCAGGGGTTGTCTAACTCAATTTCACAGCGGGCCAGAATTGAAAACTGGCGTGATGTCATAGGCCAAACTCAATATGTATTGAGGAATTAATTATAAATGTTCATGTTTTCCCTTCCCTCTGGATATGAAATATTGGTTTTTTTTTTCATGTGGAAACATTGAATCTGGAGCAGCCAAAGCTTATTAGTAAATCTTTCTTCACAGAACAAAATGTATGTGCTCTTACAAAAAGCATGCATTATTAATATTACAAATTCTGAGAGTATGTAAATCAAGGGTCTCAAACTCAGATAAGTTGAGGGCCACCACCCACACTATCATTTCAAAAAAGAGCCGTGTCACCTTTCAGTGTTCAATACAAAAGAAACAATTTAATAAAAAATCAGGTTTCCATAGATTCTGTGTAATACAACACTGAAGCAGAAGGAGACAGTGGATCAGGGTTTTGACAACTATAGGATTTATACTAGGGCTGGGTATTGATTCAAATTTTCTAAATCGATTCGATTCACAAGGGTTCGATTCGATTCAATTCACGATTCGCTTCGGTTTTCGATTCAGTTCTTGTCATATCAATTATAGTTTGGTACCAACGTTATTCTCAGAAGAATCAAAGCTAAAATTGAAACTTAATCCATTTGCTAATAAAATATTTTATTTCCATCACAAATTTACTCAAGGCAGTCATATTAATCCATCATGCATTTTTCATTTAACATGACTTCACCCAAAATTACAAGGCAGACTCTAGTTTTAGATTTTAGTGCCATGTTGTTTTTTACATTTGTTTTACGTGTGAGTGTGTTAACTCGCACATAACCACGTAAATACGTAATCACCTGTGGGGCATGAGCTCACGTAAAGTTGTTGGGAACAGAAGGAAAAAAAGATAAATTTTTGGATTTATGAATCGATATCAATTCGAAAAAAAATCGATTAAAATCGATTAATCGATTTTTTTTAAAACAGCCCTAATTTATACCATATAATGTGGAGAACAAATCTACAAAACTCAACTTTCACATCAAGGTGGGGGCCGCAAAATATTGTCCCACGCGCCGCAAATGGCCCAGGGACTGCAAGTTTGAAACCCCTGATTTAAAGGCTTCATACTGGTGGGCCAACTCTGGTACACATTTGATTTTATCTTGCGTGCCAAAAATAATTACACTGCGGGCCAGAGTTTGACATATATGCTGTAAGTGTTTTAGTAAATTTTTATGCAAATCTGTGTAGGAGTCTGTTCTCTTTTTAGAAGGAAAAGAGGAAGTGAACTTCTCTGTTTGTGACCCAGCTCTGAATATGTCAGCGTACCCTTGGCCTTTAATTTTTTTTTTTTTTTTTCATGTCCCCTGTT
>JAFBJS010033640.1:113895-163498 GCA_016785265.1 Paraplagusia blochii
CATGATGTTACTGGCCAAACTCAATATATGTGCATGTGCATGTTTTCCCTCCTAAGATTTTAGGAGGGTGAGCGTCAGCTTTCAGTCTTACAAAAGACAATACAAAAGAAGAAAATTAATAAAAATTCTGTTTCCCATTTCTTGTGTATTCAGTGTAATACAACACTGAACCAGAAGGGGACTGTGGATCAGGGTTTTGAGAACTAGAGGATTTACTATAAAATGTGGATTATAAATTTAACTTTCACAATAAATTGGGGGCCACAACATATTGATCCACGGGCCGCAAATGGCCCACGGGTCACGAATTGAAACCCCCTATGTAAAGGCTTCATACTGGTGGGCCAACTCTGGTACACATTTGATTTTATCTTTCGTGCCAAAAATAATTACACTGCGGGCCAGAGTTTGACATATATGCTGTAAGTGTTTTAGTAAATTTTTATGCAAATCTGTGTAGGAGTCTGTTCTCTTTTTAGACGGAAAATGAGGAAGTGAACTTCTCTGTTTGTGACCCAGCTCTGAATATGTCAGCGTACCCTTGGCCTTTAATTTTTTTTTTTTTTTTCCATGTCTCCAGTTAACTTTTCTAAACACGTCTCACCTCTGCACTTCTTATGCAAATTAGTAAACAATCGCTTTGAAGTGTTTTTTTTTTTTTTTTTTTGGCGAACCTTAAACGCATACAATTTTGTCAGTTCGGTTGTAATAGATAGTTGTTTTCGGCGCCTCTGTCTGAACACAAGTGCACCGCGGTGCTGCTCACTTAAGTCTTTTTTTTTTTTTTCAATTATTTGAAAAAGGGAAACAAAGGAGTATAAATATATATTTATATCAGAGAACCCACTAGTAATAACTCACTGGAGGAAAAATATAATGTTTGCACTCCGCTGTGAGATTTAACGGAGGGAAAGTTTTTGAGTGATGTCATAATGTGTGGAGGAGGACGCATTTGCATTCATGCTGCTAAAAAGTGTGGTTCACTTTCCAGTTCACTGCAAAATGTGGACTAAGTGATTGAAAGTCAAGTTCCTGGATGTATTCCAGAATAGAATATTATGTTTTGTTTTATTCTTTAAAAAAACAACCAAGGGCTTAGGGGCAGTGGGTATGTTGGACCATTTCCTTGGCATTTTCATCAGATGATAAGGGAGAATCAGTGTACGTCTAGGTTTCTCCAAATAAAACCTGAGACGTTTGAAGTCCATTTTAATACTGCCTAGAATAACATTAAGTAACCACCTGCTCTCTGGCTCGGGGTTAGGAAACCTCAGCATTGGAAAGAATATGATTCACATTGTTTTGCTCAAAATAACCTTTAAGGGCACATTAATTACAATTCAAATATATTCTTATTTGTCATGTGGGGGTTTGCTGTATGTTTGTATATTCTACACTTTATTCTCTGAGATGCACTTTTTTATATGATTTTTTTTTTCTTTTATAAATATGGCTGAGTTTGGAAGCAATAGCAGTTAAAAGTTTTGTTCTGAGTTTAGGGATCACTTTGGTCAAAACTAGCCATTGGCCGAACACGGTTTGGTGCCGTCTCTTATGTCATCAATGAGAAAAGTTATTTACATTGTGACAATGTTGACTCTCATTAAAGAGTGTTTTTTTTACTCTTATACTGCAGCTGTTTCTATCTGTGCCCATTTATATTCTTTAATGTTAATCAATGTTTTTGGAAAGTTATTCAGTCCAACACTTGACATTTCTTGTTATGGATCAAATGCTGCACAAAGAATCATAGGACTGTTTCAGAAAAAAATGGTAAAAAATAAACGTGCCATTTTTCTATAACTTATATTAAAGTAGTGTGTTTATGTTGTACACAGTTATTTGCAGAATGCCTTTAGTCTGGTATCACAATAATTTAAGGGAAATCACCTGCATATATCGGTATCAGGGATAAAGGGTAATATTGGCAAATGTTAATATCGGACATCACTAGTCAAAACTTTTTTCCTGCAAATACAAGAAACACAGTAGCCTTTGGAGTTCACTATCAACTTGATTCTTTCTGATCTAATGTCTAAGAGCCTGTTCCAAGGACCTCATGTTTCGCAATCTGTGTCACTTTATAAATACCTTGATCCTAACAATATTATTTTGGATAAATGATAGCTTTCCTCTTTTTTTTAGCTTTTTTTGCAGTCACTAAAGTGCACGGCTTTCTCTGTTGTTATAGTAATCCAGAGGTATCATTCTAGGTCAGTGTCAGTTCATGGGAAATCAGAATATACTGACTCAACCTGACTTTCCCAGGAGTTGGCTACAATTAATTAAAGGTCCAGGCTAAGAAGGATAAATGTTGGAGTCAGTCTCTGGTCACTGTCTGGATTTTAAGGTTATAGTTTATACTTTCTTCCTTAGCTTTTGTTATACGTTGTAAAATAATTGCTGGTACTGTCTCTATCTCTTTTATGGTGGTGTTTTGGGTTATGAACCTAAAATT
Source organism: Paraplagusia blochii (assembly GCA_016785265.1). Lineage (NCBI taxonomy): Eukaryota > Metazoa > Chordata > Actinopteri > Pleuronectiformes > Cynoglossidae > Paraplagusia > Paraplagusia blochii. Next base: position 116,354 of record JAFBJS010033640.1, read on the forward strand.
TCTTCAGAGGCAAAGAAAAGAAAAACTCTTGTAGCTTGGCTTTGAAATTCTACTAAAAAGTCTGGTGTCAGCAGATCAGTATCCATTATCTTGCAGGATTCTGTAGCTTCAGGGGGGTCTAACAGTCATAAATGAAGGTCCAGAAATTTTCTGACAGTTTTTTTTTTTTCCCCCAACAGAGCAGCCTAATGGTCCTAAATTGAACGGACCGATGTGAGTTTGCAGAGTTTTTCTCTCTACACTGGAGATTACATCCTCTCCCACTTCTTTCTCATTACCGTGGAACTCTGCTTCTCCTGTCTTCACTGTCTCTGGAGAGAATGGGCCAATTTAGTTCCATTCTTCAGGTCCTTTGGGGATAATATGTTTACTGTGAAGTTCCCTTTCATGTCTTCATTGTCGGGGAGTTTAGGTGGAATTTTTTAAAAATCTTTTAAGACATTTAGGAGATTTTTTTTTTTTTTTTATTGATTGTAGTTTAAAACTCTTGAAAACGCCTGTGGTGATGGTGAGACAATCCAATATTGATTCTAATGAGCCTTTTTGACAGTTTATTATTCTAAATTCTTACCTTCAATTGTTAATCATGACTAGTTGAATTCTAAACTTCATACTTTGGACTTTTTAGGTACTTGAATGAAATGAAATATGAGATTTTTGCTTGTTGTATTTGAAGGTTTTGAGTTTCTTCTTCTCCTTTCAGCTTGTCCCTTTTTTTCTGGGGTTGCCGCAGCAAGTCAACAATTTTCAACTCACCCTGTCTTCTGTATCTTCTACTCTGACTCCAACTACCTCCATGTCCTCCCTCACAGCATCCATCAATCTCCTCTTTGTCTCCTACCTGGTGGCTCCATCTCTAGGATCTAGGATTCTTCTACCAATGTATCCACTGTCGCTGAACATGTCCAAACCATCTCAATGTGGCTTCTCTAGCTTTTTCTTAAAACCTTCCTGTCTGTGTTGTAATAATGATAATAATAATAACAAATTAGTTTTATATAGGGCCTTTCAAGCAACCCAAGGTCCGTTGTTGTCCCTCTAATCACCTCATTCCTGATCCTGTCCATCCTTGTCTCCCCTGAAGAGAATCTCAGCATCTTTAACTCCTCCACCTCCAGCTCTTCCTCTTGTCTTCTACCTTATCCTAGCGTCCCTAATTCATCCATCAAGGCTGGTCTCACAACCGTCCTGTAAACCTTTCCCTTCACCTTAGCTGACTCTCTTTTATCACAAATCATTCCTGACACCTTTCCCCAGTGAGAAAGTGAGCTTATTATTGTAAATAACACGAATAACAACAACATGGAAATAAAAAAAATGAGCAGCCTCTGTATCGAAAATTAATCTTTGAGTCCAATAATTATACTAGCGTTGAGAATTTTCTTCACTCCCTCTTGTACAAAGGTTCGAAGTTAGATCATTTTAGGGTCAATATGTGCTTTGTACGAAGGCCACATTGGTAATGGCTTCACAGTAGGGGAGTGGGGAAACAAAAGACAGGCTTAGAGTAATGAAAACCTCTCTGAGAGTAATCATTCTCTCTTCAAGGCTGTACAGTATGTATATATGTACAATATCAGCTATTATTGAAGTCAGTCAGTGTTTCTGCGTGCAGCATGCTCACGTTTGTCATGAGGTAATATTAAAAGATAGGATTTTTCCATGAATAATTCATGGAAGAACAAGCATGACTTTGTAATGTTCTCAGTCTGTGGTTAAGGTTTTAATGAACAGCTTCTGATCTTTTGTGCTGTGGTGCAGGAAACTAATGTGACTCACACAAGAAATATTGTGTTTCTTTAATGTTGGTCTTTTTTTTTTTTTTTTGCTGCAGTTTTTATCCGAACTGCGCTTTGATGGGTTTTCTCTGCGCTCCCCGGGACATTGCACCCCAGGGTCCGGTTTCCCACCACCTGCCCTCACTCCTGCAGACCACAAACTACAGTCTGAGGTGAGTTTTTCTCACATCTTCTTTTTAACTTGCACTAAATGTTACTGTAGTCGGTCAGAGTTCCTACACTTTTAGAGATTTTCTTAATTTGTGGGAATCTATCAAATTTAAACAAAACGACATCTGGGGTGTGATTGTCTGTATAACTGTTGTTTACATCTATATCAGTCTTTGTTGCACTGCAATCGTTTAGCTTCGCAAGGGGGTTAAGTCTGCTCTGTTCCGGAGCTGGAAGGTTTTTGTTTTGAGGTTTGTCTTCTACCCACGTCATTTATGGTCCAGTTGGAAGATGCTCGCGTTGCCTGAATGTCTAGTGTGTAACATTTTCTTCGGGCTTATTTGTAGACAATTCAAATAAACATCCCTAAATGCATTATATTCACCATCATTAAAAAAAAAAATATTTAGCCAATTGTACAGTTAAAATAAGCATTTGTTTTCTGAACCATATCCAAAAGGGTTTAGTTGTCAGCAACTGGACTTCTTCTTGGAGTTGAAAGAAGTTTTATTCCTCAACTGTGGAACTTCATCAGTGGTTGATGTCAGAGGAAACTCTAGAGGTTCTACTCCTCTAGACCAGCGGTCCCCAACCACTAGGCCGGGGACCGGTACCGGTCCGTGCGTGAATTGGTATTGGGCCACAGAGAAATAATGTTTTCTTTTAGCCACATCTGGCTATTACTTATACTTGATCCATATCAACAATTTTGATGATTGCATCATCAATATGGCAACTATATTTGATTAGAAAAATATTTTCTCACTGAAGACAATCGTCTTCACTGAGAAACAAACCCGCAAACAAACTCAAAATTACACAGAGAAATTCTTTTTGTGCACATGCACAGTTAATTTGGGCAGGAAGATTTTATAGGTAGGAAAATATTTCAGAACACCGGAAATTAAATTTTATAAAGGGGTATTTATCTGCCACGCCTTAACGACTGGCCCATGAAAATAGACCAAGACATTCAACTGGTCCGTGGCGCAAAAAAGCTTGGAACACTCCCAGAGGAACACTCCTCTAGACAAACAGTTGAAGAGTTGTTTTGGTCACACCTTTAGAGGCAGAAACTGCTCCTGATGTTAATGAACAGTTTTTTTGTCACATGTCGTTATGTGAATGGAAGTCGTTGTCACTAGGGCTGGGTTAAATATCGATTAATCGATTTTAATCGTTTTTTTTTGTTAATAGGACGATATGGATTCATAAATCCAAAAATCGATCTTTTTTTCCCTTCTTTTCCCAACAACTTTATGTGTGCTCATGCACCACAGGTGATTACGTATTTACGTGGTCACGTGCGAGTTAATACACTCGCACGTAAAACAAATGTAAAAACAACATGGCACTAAAATCTAAAATCTAAAACTAGAGTCTGCCTTGTAATTTTGAGTCAAGTCATGTTAAATAAAAAATGCATTATGGATTAATATGACTGCCTTGAGTAAATTTGTGATGGAAATAAATGTGAAAAAAATACTTTTTTTATTAGCAAATGGATGAAATTGAATCGAATCGAACCCTTGTGAATCGAATCGAATCGAATCGATTTAGAAAATTTGAATCAATACCCAGCCCTAGTTGTCACACCCGTCTAGAGAAGACTGCTGTAGTATTGATGAGCAGTTAGACTCGTATGGAATCTCAAGGCAGAATGATCTGTAGCAGACGTTTGATGACGCAGACCTCCCCCTCTATTCAAGGTTGTTCCTGACAGGCATAGATGGCTTCCTTTACTCTTCTCTCACACCACCTGTCCTCCTTGAGTCTTCACTGACATATCACAGTCATGTCTGAACCGTAGTTCACACTCTACATTATTATTGTAATGATCTTTTTTTTCAAATTAATTACTGATTATGAAACTCTAGCCTGTTTATTTCAGAACACAGGACATTAAAGAAATAGACGCAAAGATCTTCTTCACATAATTGAATTACTCAGTATTGGTTACTGTTTTATAATCATCTGCTGTCACTTTATGTAAGAGTGTTTGTTATTGTTCTGTCACTGTAGAGAAGCGCAAAGACAGAAATATTTACGGAATTTTAATCAATAATTATCAGACCCATTTAGGGAAATTGGACGATTTTCCATGGTCAATCAGACAATCCTTCACGGCCCAGTAATGGGCTGCGGTACAGTGCTCTGGAATTGCTGCTCTAGATGATGATGTTTGCCTCTGTTGCTGTATCTTTATCTCTTCTCCTTGTTGATGCTATGATTAGGCAGTGCTTAGACAGTTAGTTGTCCACGCAGTGATTAACAGACTAAATTACTTGGCAACTCGATCTGATTCAGTGCAGTAGAAGTTTAGCAACTGATAATCATTAGAATTTGTCTTGTATTTCCTTTAAAAAAAAAGGTTATTATTTGACTCCAAAAATTGTTTTTATTGCAAAAAAGATTTTTGTCAACTACTAGCCTGATTTTAATCTCTGTGTTTGGTTCAGCTGCTTGTCAAACACCTCAGGCAGAACACATTACATGCCAAACGGTCACACATGTGTCAAAGGCCTAAAGTTAAACCAAGAGTTGTGCTTTTTTTTTGCCTTTTGCTGTTCAACACTGTCAGCACTGAGTGTTGAACAGCATTTTGTTGCTAAGTGCTGCATGGAGAAATGTTGTACTTTTATTATGGACCTAAGACAAGTGTAATAATCTTCAGTCAGTCATCACACTACAGGCATCAGAGGGGGTTTGATTGACAGAGAGAGTCGATAATGACTGCATTTTCATTCATAGTGAAACTGTCCCTTTAACCCCAGTTCAAGCCATATCTGCCTCGGAGGGAACGCTCTTAAAGAACCAAACACATTCTGTCTCCTAATGATTCCTGGAGGCAAAATATGAGTTTGAAAGGGTCACTTCCTGGTTGAACTCAAGGCACAATGAGAAACCTGTGACAGAAGCACTGTCATTGTGATGTATTGAATATTTTTATCTGGCAAATTAGTGTTGACCTTGTAACCATCAAACAGAATAGAAAAAATATGTACTGCCTACATGCAGTTATATACAGTAATTATACACGTGTCTCGCTTTTAAAAACCTTAACGTCCAGATCTAATCTTCATTTGGTGTCAGCATTTCAGTGTATTATACCATATTGAGTCATCTCCCTTTCTTTTCCCAACTGATTCAGTTTGCAATTCATAGGAAGTGACACTTGTCACTTTTGTATTGACATATTTTTATGTTAAACTTCAATGGATGTTAAAGTGTAAAGGCATTTAGCGACATTAAAATGAATCAGAACTGACCTCTTTTTTAATTATCCACCCGCAATCTCGCACACAATCTCATATATCAATATTTGAGTGTATTTTTTTTAAATCATGTCTTTTTCTAGGTTGAAAAATTGGAACAATTCACTTAAATTCATGTTGATATTAGACAATTAAATCTATTAAATCGAACTATTCTAAAAAAAGACTGTGCAGTGTCTATTACTGTCAATTAAAAGCGTTGCAAGAACAATCTTTAGAAAAACTTTATAATTTTCCTGGTTAGTTGACAATTTCTCTGAAGGTCAAACAGTAAATTAAAGGTGTGGAACAAACAACAACAAACTCATTTAAAATTCTCAAGTTTTGCAAGTTTTTTTTTTTTTTTCAATCACTTCATATCATAGTTTTGTCCCGTCGCCTCAGGCAGAAAGTGTTTAGCCAAAAAAATCTGACAAATGTCCAAAAGTTTGTGTTAATTAAGTGATAATTGTGTGTTTTTAGACAGTGAAAAATAATTTGTTGTGCTGAGCCTACATTTCCAAAAATGTTTATTTATTACTGAATTGTTTTCTTTCTTCCTCCTTCATTAAGTGATTGATAAACAAATCAGTGTTATTCTATGAAATGCATTTTGAGCTTCTTAAATGTACTGTATATTCATTTTCAGGAACTATGAATATTTAGGTCAGTTTAATTTATTTAAAAGGAACAATGCAATTTAATAAAACACATGATTGCACATGGTTAAAAAAGCCAGAATTAGCCAGAAGGCTAGTTTTCATCTGTAGTCCCCTGAATATATGGTTTGGTTTACATTGGTTTACATTTACAGACCTTTGTGTTTTACACAATCATTATTTTTGTGCAAAAACAACCTGTCTAAATCAGTGGTCCCCAACCACTGGGCCGGGAACCGCTACCAGTCCGTGGGTGAATTGGTGTCGGGCCACAGAGAAATGTTTCCTTTTGTCCCCATCTGGCTATTACTTACAGTTAATCCATACCCATAACAACAAGTGAACTGAACAATAGAATGGCTAGGATTTCTATATCAATAATGCGACTATATTTGATTAGGAAATATTTTCTCAGTGAAGACAACAACAATAAACTCAAAATGACCCATTGTCATTGATACAAGATTCTAACCTTGTATATCGTTCTGGTAGGAGAAAAAAATAGGCTGGAAGCACTTGGGAAACCCTTGTTGTGTGCATGCACAGTTAATTCGGGTAGGAAGATTTTATAGGTAGGAAAATATTTCAGAACACCGGACATTTACTCTAATAAGGGGTATTTATCTGCCACAACTCACGACCGATCCATGAAAATAGTACAAACACTTAAGCCTAGTTCTGATGTATCCTCTCCAATTTTCTTGAGTCGCTCTGTTGTCAGGAGGAGATAAACGCTGAATGACACATTTGCCTAATTTATGACACTTTTGTTCCACCATCACAACCACTTAAAACACTACAGTTGACATGTCGACACAATCTGATTAGTGTGAGAAGCAGATGAAAAAAATCACTTCAGATTTTGTCTGTTGATGAGCACATGCGTATAAAACAATAACGTTGACGAAAATTATTTTTAACTTTTAAAATTTATTGTCAAAGTGAAAAATGATGTTTTGCAGCCTATATTTAGCTCTTGCTATCGACATCTAAATAAAGACCTTTTGCAGTTACAGTTGGTGAAATCCTGGAGTATTAATAAATTAATATCTATTTCTCTTAATTTGTTTCCCTTTCACTTTTACATTTGAGCTTAAACCAACGATCACCAACGTGGGACTTGAAACATGTTCATTTGCATAGTGCGACAGTAAGTTGTTCAGCTTCTCAAATCTCTAATTTACAGGCAATATGACCAAAAGTTTATGAGAGAAATAGGTTATAACCCTATTCGGAAAGCACACAGCAATGTTATTTTTCATTTATATTCATTGCATTTGTTCACCCGTATACACGCATAACCTAATTATCGGCATCACAGAGGATCTTTTAAAATGGTTCTAAATAATGAGGTCAATTAAGTACTAACGATCTGCATCAGTCAGACTTTACCATGTTGAACACAAAACGTACCAGGAACCTAAACAATCACCATTGACCCCATTAATATGGGAATTTGATAGAAGAAAGGATCCGCCACAAATTAATGTTAATAATGTTCTCAGTTCGATAGTCTTTTCCACCTGACAAATTAGTTTTATAATATGATGTTCTCTTACAAAAATGATGGTATAAGAAAACAATCCAATAAGAGACTTTGCAATTTACAACCTAACCTTTCTTGGCTTTAATGAGGAATGAAGGTATGCTCTACTTTAATAGTTTCTTTCTTTATTTTGTTCTATTAGAGATACTAATGGAATTTTTTTCCGTCCTTTTTCTGCAGGTTTTCCATTACTATGCTCCAGTGTTGGACCTGCTTCAGCTGGTTAACCTTTCACAGCTGCCCAGCTTCCTGATGTCCAACACTTATTTTGAGTTGTATCCTTTTTCACATATGTACTTTTATATTTATGCATTTAGCAGATTATTTTATCTAAAGCATATATATGACGGACAACTAAAAATACATTGGCAAAAATGTGTAATGTGTTCAGGGCTCCAGCATGCAGTATCAAGATTCTGTAATATTATAATTATCATGGTGCAGGGACATCAACACAATAAACAGTATCTTCTGATAAGGGAGGAACATAAACTCCTTGTCCTTGTGACATGATTACCGTACAAGACATGTGACCTCTGCATTCAACCAAGAGTTTGACCCCCACCTTTATGTGAAAGTTGAATTTATAATAATATTTTATAGATTTGTTCTCCACATTTTATAGTGAATCCCATAGTTCTCAAAATCCTGATCCACAGTCTACTCCTGGTTCAGTGTTGTATTACACAGAATCAAAGCTGATTTTTTAAAATATTTCTTCTGTATTGAACACTTAAAGCTGACGCGGCCCTTCGGTGAAAAGATAGTATGGGGGGTGGCCCTCAACTTATTTGAGATGGTTTGAGTGCCTTAAATGCATGTAGTAAGCAATCTGAGGCGTTGGTGGATTCAAACCTGGAACCCTCCAGACCCAAGTCTGGTTCCTTAACCACTGGGCCACCACTGCCACAACAATCTACTGCAATAACACATTGAAACTACTTTAAATGGAAGATCTTTAGTACTTTTTAACACAATAAACACAAAGTGCTGCAAAATAAACCTCCAGGAGAAGTTTCAATTATCTAAGGTTTAAGAATTCTTTAGAGTAGAAAGTATGGGAAATACAGTATGTAAAATGTACATTAAGTAATTGACCGCAGACCCCATTGAAGGAGTTTGACAGCAGAAAGAACCACAGTCAGAGTTACTAATTTGGGTTTGTTTTGTTAAGGATTTATTTTGAACCATTTTAGAATTTCATCTTCATCTACAGCACTACCTGCAGGTGGAATGGTGTTTTTTTTTTTCTATTTCTACCTCAACATACATTTTTTAACATGCACAAAAACAGACAACTCTCTTCAAAGACGATGAGAAATAAACTACTGCTGGAACAACTAAGGTCACTGCACGGACAGGTATCTGGACTTTACAACGTAGGGCTGTTAATTTAGACTAAAATTATTATAAAGTCAATATTGTTTCCTACCTATACAACACAATTAATTGCACTGACAGGACGGAGCATCTGGCTTTTCTGTTTAAATGCTATTAAAACCTTGTGTCAAATTCAATTCAGTGTTTTAACCTGCTTGTTTTTCTATGCATAGATTGGAGCATTGTTTAGTTTGTCCTGTGTAATTACTCCGATCGTCCAGCCTGCTGCCAGCCAGCTCAGCTCCCAACGCTGGAGAGAATCTATATCCAGGAGGCTGAAGTTCATACCTGGTAAGAACAGTTGTGGGTAAATTGAATAGATACTTCCCGTGTTGTCCTTTTTTCTCATTAAGTTAATGGCACTTTTGCAACAACCGAGCAGAATCACATTGTATTAGGTAGAGAAATAAATAACTAAATCGCACTCCAGTCCTTTGCAGTTGATGATAAAGAACTGCCCGAGGAAGGTAGTCTTGAATGTCGAAATAGATCGATTAGATCCCTTTAGTAGGATGGAAATAAAAGCGGGAGAGTGTAAGCTGACATGCTTTTCTCTAAAGGGAATTGGGTTTTTGCAAACAAAAATTCTTAGCTGACACCAGGCTGTGTATAAATTATTATGTGAAGGAAATAGTTTGCTTTTGATATTGACTGTGGATTTTGAAGGTAACTGTGTCGCACCTTGCAGTTCCTGATGTGGAGGTAAAAGGTGAAAGTTCTCACTACCTCCTGCTGGTCCAGGGAGCCGATGATCCCGGGAACGGCTCCTGCAAGGTCAGAATGCTTCACTCGGAAAGTCACATTAATGGAGCTGCTGCCATGGCAACCATCTCCGCGTTGCTCAGGGAGAAGTGTCCTTTGTCATCAGGTATAGTTTGCAGTCTTCTGTTGTGATTCAATGTCACTTCAAGTGTTTTTTCGACTTTTCCCATCTGTTTGTGGGAGTAAGGAACAGAAGACTAGAACAAGAGGCAGGAAATGCCTGAGAATTAGCTTCAAAATTTCAGTACCGGATGAGGAGAAAGTGTCACCTACTAATACTACGTGTAGAGTTGTTTGAAAAAAAACTATCTAAGTTTGATAAGAACCGTATCTTTGGTCCCTTATGAGTTGGTAAAAATTCACTATATGCATACTGTTATTTTGAGCAAATTTAGAAATCCTTTTATTGTTTAAATGGCTGTAATGCTTGTTTCCAGAATGGCTGTGTGTGCAGTTCAGGTTTGATTGATTCAGTGTGTTATTTGTCACAACCACCTCAGGCTGTTGCTTCCTGCTACTGATGCAATACCAGCATGCACACACCTGCTCGTCCATCTCACAACCCCCTAGTGATTTGTAGTTAGGAGGAAATCTGTTTAAAAGCACAGTCCAGTAATGAAATGTTACTAACTTGCGAGGCTGTGGAGTACAACAAATGAGAGACTCTTCTGCTGGAGCACACGGTGACAGAATGTCCTGCCAAAAAAAGCGGTCTCTTAAAAATTGCTGGACCTTTTGCAGCTAAACTTTTCCCAACATTTCCTTTTTTGTGTATCTGGTTCTGGTTGTAAAAATTCAGTAGATGCAATTCTATCTAGTGGATGCTGTTGTGATACCCTAGACCAGTGGTTCTCAACTGGTGGGTCCCAACCCAAAAGTGGGTCAGTGGACCATGTCTGAATGGGCGATTTTAGAAAATCTCTTATTTTGAAAGGAACACTGCTGAATAAAATGCTGAGTATGTTCAAAGATGTGATTTTTCAAAGGGAAATTCTTTGTAGAAAATGAATTTGCTTGGTTTGAATTCTAGAAGAGTGGGTCGCGACCTGAGACCTGTGGAGAATCACCGCCCTAGACAATAGTGTCTTCTCAAATGAACAAACTTCTCAAGCATAAACCTTGAGTATAAATTACTTTAGGCCCAACTCACAAATATGGTAGCAAGAAAAGTAACATCTCATGTAGATGTGGTTGATGGAAATCTAGTTTGTTTGTCCTGCACCCTTATTTGAAAGCCAATTAACAAATGCATATATAGTTTCCATAGTGCATTCTGGTTAATCTCACCTACTAGACCTTTTGAGACTTTGTCCTCTTGTCCTGAAGCTGCGGCTCAGCTTGATTGGAGTAGAATCTTCTCGGGCCTCATGACAAAGGTTGAGTGGCTGCCATTGCCAACGAGATATTTTGGTCACAAAACTTTCTCTTTACGCCTTGAGTGCACTTGTTTTTACCATCTGTTGTAAATGTGTTTTTCCTCCTCTATTTTTTTTTACTCTCTTTGTTCCTACAAAACTTTAACCAGTTGGAGTACAGCATTGACAGACTCCTTGTTTTTTTTGTTGTTTTTTTTTGCTTAAGTTACTCAAGCTTTATTCTGAAAAAAAAGTAATTGAATTTGACGGTGATATACAAAAACTCTGATCATTTTTACCTTTTTCAGACATTTGTTCTTTAGATACTAAAGATACTAAATTATTTGATTATATATTAATTCTAAAATCATTTTTTTTTCCACCTCCTAAACCTTGTTAGCCTGTTTTAATAAGACCTTTCGGCAGATTAGAAGAATCAGTGGAGCCTCCTCGTCGAACACTCACCCTGACCCTGAACCCAATAAAGAAAGACTTATTCAGCTGTGATGTGAAACATATCGTCAACTAGTTTCAATAACCTCATCAGCCCTTCTTTCACTTCTTTCTCTAGGTTCAGGAGAAAACATTGGTGAGATCCTGCGTCTTCTGCCCTGTCTCCAAGGAGACGGCCTGCTGAAGAGGGAGAGAAAGGTTACCCAGGTTCAGACGCTGGTGCTCAAAGAATACCGCCGTGAGTTTGATATTTAAAAGGAGTTTGTTAAAATGTATGACAAGTCTAAACATGTCTTTTTTTTTTTACCCTGTGAGTCTGAATGCTTTAGTTCAACAATTGCATTTATTTCCTGGTAAAGAAAAAAAAAAGACGACTGAAATAAATGGCCTTTGTCTTCAATGCTATCACTGGCAGATAATTATGTCTTTGGTGTTTATTGGAAAGGATTTTTTTTGTTTGTTTCTACACTGTTTTACACAAAAAAATAATACAGAGTGACTAGTGGAGTTGGTTCTTAAAAGGACTCGTTAGTTAAAGGCGTAAAAAAAATAACTGCAGTTAATCACATTTTTTTCTTTTCTCTGCTGACTTAATTTATTGTATCCTGGGGCAAAACCTTGACTTAGACTGTACTACACTCTCTGGTCTGCAGCTGAGTATAACCTGTACCCCATCATTAGGCTCAGTAGATGTTCTTTGCATCATGTGATCCATAGGCCAGATGCCCATCATGCTGTTTTCAGGATTTAATATCCTGTACATATACAGTATCAAGCAGCAGAGGGGTAGGAAGTAATAATTCAAGAAACTTCAGAAGGCAAGTGCTTCTTTATTAGAATATATATGGCTTTTCTAATAACGATAAGTAGATTTTCACTTCCTTCTGGACTGGAATGTGGGCTTTACTTGTGTGAAATGATGCTGATTGAACAAGTTAGATCACAGGTGTCAAACTCTGGCACAGGGGCCAAATCTGGCCCGCAGTGTAATTATAATTAGACCTCACATACTCTCAGAATATGTTATATAAATAATGCATGCCTTTTGTTGTGGCACATACATATTGTTCTGCAAAGAAATATTTACATTGAAAATGATCAACTAAGAGACCGAATAAGAAACAAATAACTCTGTTTACTCTGTTTCTCATGTGTTGATACTAATGAGTTTTGGCTGTTCCAGATTCAGTGTATCCACATGAAAAAAACACTATTTCATATCTGGAGAGCCAGGAAAACATGCACGTTTATAGTTACTTTTCAATATATATTGAGTGACTGTGACGTCATGCTAGTTTCCAATTCTGTCCCGCTGTGAAATTTGGTTCGACACCCCTGAGTTAGAGGCTGAACACTCTTATTGTCATGTGACAAAGGCTAAATGTTGCATCAATCAGCCATTAAATCAAACATCACTAATGTTCTGGTGGATGTCTCAGTGGACAGCTGTAGAGAGATCATCTACTTCAGGTTGAATTGTTTCACAGATTTATTCCTTTAGCACAAAAGCAAACAGACAGACCTTCCCATAACGACTCTAAGTCCTCATCCAGGACTTAAAGTCGATGCATGCCGTCTGCAGCATTCATCATCCAACAGCACTTCAGAAGATGTTGTTTTTGTGTATTTTTAGCTGCCACGCTAAAGAGCAGCAGCTGCTGCCGCACGACGCTTCTTCTCTTTCTCTCTCTCTCTCTCCACGAAACTTTTTTAATCAACTCTAAAAACACTATACACAGCTGATTCATTGTTTCTGTCATCCTAAAGTAAAGTGTAAGCACAATAACAACAGGCTGCTGTATTCCACGACAGACTCCAACGTTAGACAGAAGGAGTCCAAAAAATTATCTTGTTTTCCATGAAATCATTACCATAAATTGTCTTCATAGCACTGTACATTATGTCCTTGAAATAAGACAGAAACCCTGTCCTAATCTGAATTGTTGTCAGTGTGAGCTCACACCTTTCTACAGCTACAGGAAGAAGAAATATCACCATTTCAGTCTCATTAAATGTCCTCAGAGGACAGGGACAGCTCCAGTGAATTGGTGTGAATCATCTCAAACTCTGAGCCAAAGTTTAAAGTTATATTCTGACCTGACTCCAGGAGCAGAAGTATAGATATTAAAGGGGAAGAGGAGAAATACAATCAGGAATACATTCATGCATCAATTATTTCATTCACATTTCACTTCTTTTAATCCATATCAAAGAAATTATAAGAGATTGTGACATTAGTTTGTGTTTATCTTTTGTAAATGAAGCCAGTCACACACTTAACCCAGCGTGACCTTTATATCAAAGTGAAAATAATAAACTTGATCACTGAGTTATTAGCCATATTCCCGTGTTAATAAATTCATATTACAAAACTCCACCTCATCCTTTTTGTGTTTCTTTAGAACAAAGAGAATCTTCATCCACTGCGACTCCCGTCTCCATCAGGGATGTGAAGGTCATACTGAATCTGGCCAGGGAGCAGTATCTGAAGTTGTTGGACTCTACTCTGCCCCCTGCTGCTACCTGTTTGACAGATGAGCAGAAAACACAAAAAACAGGTATGGGCTGGTTCTTATAAATCCTGTATTTTGTTTGTGACTCTTTGGTGGGGCGGTTGGTGAACAGATGGCCTTTGTCTGTGTTTGTTATTCTTGGTGGAAAGTGTTGGGCTTATGAGTTTGTAATGTCGTCAACCTTTATTGGGGCAGTGGTGGCCTAGTGGTTAAGGAACCGGACAGGGGTCCAGAGGGTTCCAAGTTTGGATCTACCAACTGCCAGGTTACGACTAGGGTCCACTAACCATGGCACTCATAGCTCCCCGGGTGCTTTAATGTTGGTCAATGTTCACTTTGGTGACGGGTTAAATACAGAGGTGACATTTTGTTGTCTGCAGTGGTGTGAATCACAATGTCACAATGAGTTTGCTTTCATTCCTTCCTTTATATACAGTATATATACATATATATATATATATATATATATATATATGTATAGATATATAGATATACTGTACTGTATATATAGATATATGAACAGTCATGAAAAAAATGATTAGACCACTCTGCTGTTTTCTTCAATTCCTTGTTCATCTTAATGCCTTGTTCCACTAAAGGTTTATCACCTGGGGGAAACAATGAACACAAAACCATGCAATGACTAAAACCACTGTATTTGTCAGTACAATGTTATTGCTATGGTGATGTAGGAACTGAAATGATTTTTGTCACTGTCAATAAAACCATGCAAAATGGCCAGAAATCAGCTCTGAAATTAAACTGAATTATGAGCCGTTTTTGTTGTTATTATATTTGTCCAGATTAATGTAGATTAAGTGGAAGCAGACTTTTAAATGGACAAGAAATTAAAGAAAGAGTGGTGTAATATTTTTTTTACCATGACTGTGTATATTTATATATACTTCTGTATATATGTATATATATGGAATTATGAGTGATTTTTTTAATATTAAAACAAAAAACACCAACAAAACAACAAATGCTCTGCATTTTCATTTACTTTCTTAAAATGAGAAGTAATTTCAAGTGTTTGTTTATAATTGTTAAATAGTATACAACATGAATGCACCAGCAGAATCACTACTATTGTCTTTCTCTTAACTGTTAATGAAATGTCATAGTAATTATATTGCTTTGGTGTTTACTTATTCTGTGAAACACGCATCCTCACTTCCAGCTAAATTTCTTGGAAGTAGTGCATTTGTATTCTCTTCATGCTGAGTCTCTGGATGACATTTAAAGGAAACTATGCCATCTAATCATATGCAGATAAACTGTTGGCAGTAGCTCCAGAATAAAGCCTCCAGCTACATGGGCACAGCAGTGACAGGACACAATTTTAGAAGGGAGTTTAGTAGACCTGAGCTTTGTGTGTTGGAAATGTGTTGACAATATTTTTTCTTCAATTTTCGTGGGTACATCGCAGCGATCAAATCAAAGTGACATTTGTCTTTACAGCAGTTTCCATGTGCTCTTTTGTGTGCTTTGCCTTACTCTCTACATCTGCCAACAGTTGCTGTTTTAAAGTATATACATGTAGGAAAAGTAACTGTACTTATTTTTCTCCCGTGATTGGTGCCCACCCCCGGGTCTACTGATGTCATTTACAGCAATAAATAGTCCCTGCAATCTATAAGTAATCTCATATATTTAGGCGTCTCACTGCCTGTGGGTGTGAATGACTGTGTGGGCTGACAGACTGCCAACACACAGCCACAGTCACATTTTCTTCATGCATTATTATGTGCTTATGAGCCAGGGTCATTATGCAGGTAAAACACACTGCTGTGTGGTGGTGGGGCGGGGGCCGCTGCAGCACAAAGGTTTATCAAACTCTGTTTCCCTTCTGAATAAAGTTCCATCCTGTCATGACACAAAAATGGACATGACGTATTCTTCTGTAATCTGGACAGAGTTCATTAATCTACATTTCAATGCTGCTGTTTACATTCTTGGGAAGAAGTCAGAAAAATATTAGCTTGGTTTTTGTGATTGTTAGAAATTATGCAGCATGTAGCAGTGAAAAAAACCTCACTCCCTAAAGGTTAATGTTGTTTTTTTCTGGTTATGCTGTGTTTTGGTTGTGTTTTAGTTGTGTGTATTTTGATTTATTTATATTTTCTCTTTTTCATATTACTAAAAAAATTCATGCTTATCATGTGTACCTATGGAAGTATTGTAGTTGTTGTATAGGCAACTGTCAAAAAAGTTAGAAAATTGCAAATAATAATGATGATAATGATAAAAACTAAAAATAATGTGCTGGACATACAAGCAATGGTCAATATGATGGTTCCAAGAATATTCTTTATACAATATCTGCTTCCTTAGAAATTATTTTTCTTGCAAATGCAGTTTTTCAGTCTGATGTCCTCCCACCGCCTGACTTTCCTGAGCGAAGTGTCCTGCACAACATAGAGAACTTGCAGAGGAGACGGCAGAAGAGCAGGTCGGTGTTTAATTGCCTTAAATGATGAGTTATTCTCACAGCATCTGGTCACAATTATGTCTCTCACTGTTTCAGGTTGGGACTGTTAGGTCCAGGCTCCAGTGACAGCCTGCTCGGTCCCAAAGACGCTCAGAGAACAGCAGCTCCTCTGGATGCCAAAGAGTTTCTGAAACACTTCACATCCGATGGTTTACCTACTGCAGAGCTGCAACCACTGCCCATCAACAGAGGGTACAGTCAGTTTCCATTCTTTCCTCTGTCGTCCATAATCAGATTTATGCCACAGTCGACACATGGGCTGTAAAATTAAAATGATGAAGTTACACACTGCTTAACCTCAATGAAGAAGAGCAATAAACAACAACTCACAACAAAGCCAATTAACGGAAGTTATTTTTACTCCTTTTATGTTTGAATGGCACATGTTTAATGAGGCTGTAATGAGGATTTAATCATACTCATTAAGCTCCCACAGTAAAATGGAAGTCACTGTTTGTTTTGATAAAGAAAATAATTATTGTGAAACAAGACGCAAGTATGATTATTATTTTTTTTTGTCTGTCTTTCTTTTCAGGAATAATGTGTTTCAGTTGTCACCAGACATTTCTCCAGGGAAGCTGAGTCGGATGCCCTTCAGCAAGGCCTCAGTGTTACATTATCACGGAATCCAGTAAGAATCCATACAGCTTTTCAGTCATGAAAATAGTTTACTTTAATTTTAATATATATATATTTTTATGTTTGATCAGGTTTTGCCTGGACAATCAACAGTCCTTGGATCGGGACCAGGCCTTTGTGAGGCTACAGTCCCGTCTCATCCGCCACGAGACCCAAACCACCTGCAGCAAAGAGCCCTGTCCTCTGCCTTTTGCCCTCAGCCCCGCCCCATCTCCAGCTGTGATGTCCGAACCAGGAAGTGTGCCCGACGGGGAGACTCTTCAGAATGCTGATGTAGCGCGGCTGAAACGCCGATCCTGGGACACGGATGTTGTCGGTGGAGTTCCACGCAAGAGGTGAAATGACGGAGGGCGTTTAGCGTGTGACTTAATTTAAATACCGTAATGTTGACATTGTTGTTGATGATATTGTTATTGTCGGTGCAGGCTGGTGAAGTCGGAGAGCAGTGATTCGCTCTGTTCAATGAGCAGCAACAGCAGTGGAACACACCCTGCAGTCAGGTCTCTTAGACAACAGTCCAGCCGATCTCAGTCCACGTCCACATCTTCCAGTGCTGTTGCTTCTTTAGTCACAAGACGAACATCCTCAGGTACCATGTCTGCTCATGTATATTTGAACGTGGACCGTAAGGTCTCAGTTTGGAGAATAATTTCTGATGATTTGGACTTAGTTGAGCTTTATTCAGTCAGTGTATTCACCAAAAGTAATGAGAAAAACAGTCTTTTACTGAGTGTAATTTTGAGACAGCTTCCAAATAGGGATATTATGTTAAAATTTTCTATTAAAAGTTTTTACCTCACTGCTTCCATAAGCAGCTGTTTCAGTACTAACTCTAACAAGTCAACTGTTACCTCCACAGGTTTGGTGATGCACCCTTCAGTAGACAGAGCTAAACTGCAGCAACAGACCAACCCTGCACCATCAGAGGAGAAACCGACCAAAGAGTCACGCTCACAGAAGCACAACAGGGTGAGGGACTATCACATTCTTGATTTTTTTTTTAGTCATCTTTAAAGTAGCAATCATAGTCCGTGGAAAAAAAAAAAACATAAGATCTTGCTTAATCAAATCTAATGATTGTAACCATGGAAACACATTTTCATCACACCATGTCAAAGTGGGCCAAGTTGTGAATATGACTTACTGTGGACCTCTAAGAACATAATTTTCACGTCTAAGAACAGAACATGATTTATTATTAAGCAAAAACCCATTAAAACATGATTAGCGCTAATTACGCGTCTTGCGCAGTCGGATTTACTGTCGAAGGCGTTAAATCATATTCCGGTCGTAACAAATCTTCAGGTAACGAACAACCAAATAAATCAATGATACAAAAAGTAGCTCTAAGGATTTTTTTTTTTGCTGTGTTCAACTGTGAGGTTTTTCTGTGGTTTCATTTTGTGTTTAAATTTTCAGTTGTACATGTCTATAAAACATGAGTATTGCACCGGGAGGATTTTGTATTTAAACTGACACCAAAAGTAAAGCAGTAATAAAATAGAGGTTTATGGTGAAATTAGCCTTTTCAACTCCATATACAATAATTAAAGGGTTTGTGCTCACAAACATTTAGATTGTTCCCATGACTTTTCTTGTCACATAAATTAACTTTTGAATCTCGAACACTGGTTAAAATGTGATTATATATTGTAGGTGTTTTTTGTGGCCTTTTGATGCACTTAACTGGGAGATAATCCATAAAGTTTAAAAAAGTTAACATGTTTACCACTGATTCATTTACTCACTCATGGGCCGATGTTGGAGAACATCTGTTTTGAAGTAGCTGAGTCCACTTAGACTTCTTATGGACAGGACTAGGAATTAGGTGATTAGGGGCACATCACAGACGGGCAGGTTTGGAGAAAACGCTAGAGAAGACACATTGAGATGGTTTGGACATGTTCAGAGGAGGGACAGTGGATACATCGGTAGAGGGATGATCCTAGAGATGGAGCTACCAAGTAGGAGACAAAGAGGAGATTGATGGATGCAGTGAGAGAGGACATGGAGGTAGTTGGTGTTAGAGTAGAAGACACAGAGGACAGGGCGAGATGGATTTTGTTGAATCACTGCGGCAACCCCTGAAAAAGGGACAATAAAAACAGAATTTTGCTTAAAAATCTGGGACTGTGTAATCAATCACAAAGGTTTTACGAGAATAACCAAGGTCTGTGTTTAGAGTTAAATAAAAATAAAGCATCTCAGAAGTCTCTCCCACAGCAACACACATTGTCTTGTATTTGCAAGGTTCAGGTGAATTGTTGAAATGAATATAATCAAACTTGCATGCTATAAAAATAGACATTGGTTGCAGTCCTGACGTTATCCCTCAAAGCCATTTGTGCCAATACACACACACACACACACACACACATTCTTAGCATACTAGGTGATTAACAATCTAACAGTGTGGCATGACATTGAAAATGTGTTATGTCATCGTGTGGCAGAATCACTTCAACAGATAGTGATAGTGTCTCCTTTGCAGATTAACATCACACACACCGACGCAGACACACACACACACACACACACATGCTTTCTGTTTTTAGAAATAGCTCTGACATAAGTAGAAACACAAACACCCGGCACTGTCGTTACAAACATTCTCCACAATCTGCTTCCCAACCTTGACTCGTTCTGACTCCTGATCACAAATGCTAACAAGCCCGTCATCCCAACAGTCAGGAACAGGTTGAGGAATAAATGAGAGCGGTTTTAACGGCAGAGAGATTAAAAGCTGCCTCTCTAATGCTTCACAGACTGAGTGGCACCACCGACTCCTCACGCTCATTTATCCTGTGTTTCACAACAGCCGCTCTGACAAGATTAATGCCAGATCTGTTTATTCCAGGACTGGGTTTTCCTTGTCAGTGCTGCCACTGAAATATTCCCGAGCTTCCAGTGGAAGCGAGCCGAGTTCACACAAACACAAAAAGACAAAACTCTGCACAAAGTACCATCACCGCAGAACCCGGGCACTCTGACTTTGACGAGGCCGTGCTTGCTGAACTGGTTCCGTGTTTGGGCAGAACCTGGTTCCCATGTCTTATTTTTGTGTGTATACAAATGTGTGTCTTTGTCCTCAGATGTTGCAGGAGGTGGTGGAAAAAACACTCAGGCACCACGGGATCAGAGCTGAGCACCAGTGCTTTGACGCCTGCAGCAAAAGACTGTTTGATATTTCCAAATTCTATCTCAAGGTGAGTGTCTTCACAGGCAACATACAGACTGTGCTGTCCTTTTATTTCACCATGTGTCTCTCCACAAACAGTGCATCCACTGCTGGTCTGAACACTAGTCTCTCCAAAAAATGTCTTCTGAAATAATGACTACTTTTCAAAGAATATTAAAATCTCTGTGATTTGCAGAGGTCAAAGAAGAAACTTGCAATTATGTAGTTTGTCTTTTAAAAGCCTGTCTCTCTGATTTGGACAAAAACTAGGCTTTTTAGACCATAAGATGAAAAATCATTTTATTCTAATAGGAACTAAGTATAAAAAGAAACTGGTCACCAGGTTACCAGTCAAATAAGATGTTAAGCAGTCATGGGTGCAATCTCCACAACTGCCAACCAAATTACATTGCACCATACCGAACCTTCCTGCAGGTGGTGCACCTACTGGAAGTTACCCCCCACCCCAACCATGGAGTTTCACACCAAAGACAGAGACATTGCCTCTGGGCCAAAGTAAAGGCCCTGATGTTACTGTTGATCTTATATACAGTCATGGAAAAAATATTAGTCCACTCTGCTGTTTTCTTCAATTCCTTGTTCATCTTAATGCCTTGTTCCACTAAAGGTTTATCACCTGGGGGAAACAATGAACACAAAACCATGCAATGACTAAAAGCACTGTATTTGTCAGTACAATGTTATTGCTAGTGATGTAGGAACGGAGGTGATTTTTGTCACTGTCAATAAAACCAGGCAAAATGGCCAGAAATCAGCTCTGAAATTAAACTGAATGATGAGCCTTTTTTGTTGTTATTATATTTGTCCAGATGAATGTAGATTAAGTGGAAGCAGACTTTTAAATGGACAAGAAATTAAAGAAAGAGTGGTCTAATCATTTTTATCAAAGTTTCTTCTAAATTTTCAACAAATGGAACTGTCTAAACATCTATTTTGTTTTTATTGTTCCACTACATTTCATTATGATAGTTGCTACAGAATCCAACACAGAACTATTTTAATAGTTTTTAAAGTAAAGTAACTAGTTATTGGTTACTTTTATGATTTTGTAACTAGTAATGTAATTAGTTACTTTTTCAGAGCAGTAATTGGTAAAATAATAAGTTACTTTTTTAAAGTAACTTGCAGCAGAACATCTACCAGAGTAATAGTTTGACTTATAAAATTGCAGTTGATGGAGATCCTCATTTCATCCTTGAGCTGCCAGAGAAGAATGATGCACTCTGCTTCAACATCGACGACAAACCAGGAACCATTTTCACGCTGATTCCTTGAGCTGCCAGAGAAGAATGATGCACTCTGCTTCAACATCGACGACAAACCAGGAACCATTTTCACGCTGATTAAAGACACAAAGTCAGGTGAGTCCCGGTCAGTTGTCCGTTTCTCTGCTGACCACGTCCAACTCCTTCATACATTGTTAGAGCTCAATATAAGACAAAAACTCAGTTTGTGTAGAGAAGATACTACAAATATAGTGTCCTTAGGTATTGTTGTCAACGGTCAGACAATCGGTGACAAAAAAATCCCCCCTGATGGTAAAATCAACACCTACTTCTGGAAGTTTGGCATCACCCACAAGACTCTTAGGGTGAAGCTGGAGGTGAGCACCAGGGACATCAAGGTGTTTCAGGACACTAAATGGATGACCGTGCACTGGTCCAACTCAATGTCTCTCAAAGGAACCAAGTGAGTTATGGCAACATTTATGCATTTTAATACATTGATTGACCCCCCGCCCCGGATCTCTGTTCAAAGCTATAGTCCACTTCACAGTGATCTCCTCCTCCTTCTCCTCCAGCATCGATCTTCTAGTGACCAAGGATCGCAGTCTAACCGTTACACTGAAAGATTCAGTCAAGTTTGTGATCCTGCTTCACCAAGTGTGGGCCAAACATCCGTACCATCAGGATTACTTGGGTTTTTATACTCTGGACAGTCATCTTCTCTCCCATGATGTCCACGGCCTACTGGGTAGAACATCATCATAACACCGCTACTGTGTTTGTTATATGAGGGCTGAGGAGGAGACAATTGTTTCTCCCTGTTCCACAGGTCAGTTCTTCAATGGTGTAGAATATGAAGTGTCTCAGCTGCGTCCAGGAGAAGTCCTGGAGAAACCTGATGCCACCATGTATGTGAAAGGACATGAGCTGAATGTGACCAGGTACAGACATCTGATAATTCAATAATGAAAGGATGAATGTGAAGAAAAGGTTGTTCTTCAAACCCTAACCCCACCTGTCTGTCCTGAATAACAGAGGCTGGCAGAGAGACTTCAGGTTGGACATAAAGAATGGAGAAAAGGTTCCCTGCTGGTTCATTCATAATAATGGAACAGGCCTCATTGATGGAGAAGCTTCCGACTATGTTGTTTCAAGTCTGTTTTAAGGAGTCTGTTCAAAAGCAATTCACACATCATCAAAATTTGAATAATTAACCATTATTTTGGATTAAATGACCTTGATGACTTAAACAGGTTGGTAGCAAAAGGTTTTGTCTCATCCCATTTACCTCTAAATCCAAAAAATAAATACTAAAATTTTAAACTCTGAGGGGCAGTTGATGGCCTAGTGGTTAAGGAAGCGGACTTAGGCCTGCACTTGTGTCCCCGGTTCGAATACCTTTATTGCCAAGTTACTGCTGAGGTGCCCTGAGAATGGTATCGTCCACACACGATCCCCTTGGCGCTCAAAGTTGCCCACCTTTCACTTTGGTGATGGGTTAAATACACAGGTCATATTTGGTTGTGTAGCTGTGAGTGGGGACGGTGCCATGCTCAGTGGACCTCAGTGGTAACTTGGCGGTAGGGGTATTTGAACTAAATCGAAGAAGCAAGACAACAAAACAATTTCCACACTGGATTGGTCGGGAGATGGAAATTGTTGACTCACTGTGGCAACCCCTGAAAAAGTGGACTTGGTTCGCAAGGCCCATTTATTCATTCATCTGCATCCATCTGCTGGATCCCTGGAAGTGATGCGAAATAATGATGTTGGTTCTGCAAGTTAAATTACATTGTATTATATTATTATTACTACAATATATCAAGAAGAAAATAGCAACAGCAAAAGGAAATAAAGTCCAAAAAGTTTTTTAATCCTGTGTAATTGACACAAAAAGACTGTGTTCTTAATGGAATATATGTCCCCTTGACATATAATGTCCTTAGACATTTCTACGGACATTTCTCCATAATTAAATGTCCCAAACAAACAATCCCACTCTCCCATGTATTTGGGCAGTTTCTCAGTCAAGTAAAAAAGTGTTTCCAAATTGCTACAGAGATACTGACCTGTTTGTACTAGTCAATGTTGACATTACAGCAGTGGAAGCAGAAATTGTACCCTGTTGTTTAGATAAAATGAGGTTTCCACAGATTTCAACACTGCACAATCTCATTTAAACTGGTTTACTGGAAAAAAGAATCTGCTGCTACTGTAGCAGTGATGCCTATGAAAGTGTATTGCTGCCACACTCGAGAAATTTATCTCGAAATAATGTTAAACCTATCACCAAATGACATGATACTATTACAAAATTGCCTGAGAGGATCACAAAATCACGTAATAAAGTGATACTATCACAAAATAATGATGATCAATGATCATGAGACTAACGCTGAACATTTCACAAAACAACATAAATGTATAACGAAATAACGTTAAAATTATAATGCAAAAATGTCATACTATCACGAAATAGCGTTAAAAGTATCACAAATTAACGTGATACTATCATAACGTAGGAAATAACATATTATCGCAAAATAACGTAATTATATCACGAAATAGCACTAAATTATCACAAAAAAACAAGTGATACTATCAAGAAATAGCGTTTAATTTATCTTAAAATAACGTAAATTAACTTGATGCTATCACGAAATAACGTGATAACATTGGAAAAAACACTAAACTCATCACAAAATAAAACAAAACTTATCACCAAATAACGTTAAGCTTCTCACAAAATAACGTGATAATCTTACGAAAAAAATCAAACTTATCACAAATTAGCATAAGTTATCATAAAATAACGTTAAACTTATCACAAAACAAGCTAATTTTATCCCGAAATATAGTGATAATCTTACGAAAAAAAACATCGAAACTAGCACAAATTGACATAAGTTATCACGAAATAACGTTAAAACAAGCTAATTTTATCCCGAAATAACTTGAAGCTATCACGAAATAACGTGATAATCCTACGAAAAAAAACCCATCAAACTTAGCACAAATACTCACGAAATAACGTTAAACTTATCACAAAACAAGCTAATTTTATCCCGAAATAACGTGATAATCTTACGAAAAAACCCCCCATCAAACTTAGCACAAATTAACGTAAGTTATCACGAGATAACGTTAAACTTATCACAAAAAACATAATTTAATCACATCATAACTTGATACTACCGCGAAATAACATGATAATCTTTTAAAAATACATTAAACTTATCACAAAATAACATAAAACATATCAAAAACGTGATAACGTTAAGCTAAGTGTGTGGTCTGCTAGCTGGTGACAAAAGAAAAAGTCACTAACTGACCACACACTCAGGTCAGTGTACGTGCACTAAAATGTAATACACCTACACACTTTCTGACCCTCCCACTGGACAGAAGAGTTTTCTCTGTGCTGACCTCAGACCTCTGACAGTGTTCAGTGGAGCTTTAGTCATGTCTGGATGGTTGGGCGTCCGTTTGCTGCCGCTGCTGGGCTGTGTTTGCCTCTGGCTGCCTGGCCTGGCTCTGGCCGCTGTGGTCATTTCAGAAGAACAGGAGCCTTTACAGGTAAACTTACACTTTTTATCAAAAATCCACAAAAGCAACATGGTAAAATTATTATTATTTTTTTATTTAATTAGAAAAATTCTGAAACTTAAAATACGATATGGGCTTGGGGTTGACAGGATCAGTAATATTAGCAAATAAAGTTAAAGGGAACATTTCTACATGGACTAGTCAACATAGCAGCAACAAGAAAGTTCCTTTAAAACACACACAGTCACCTTTGTCCAGTGAACAAAGAACCATTTCAACTGCTCAGCACGATTTTTCATGTTCCCATAAACACACACAGAGCAAAAATACATGAGTAGGAAAAAACAAACACTGCAACATCGACCCACCACAGAAGGCTCACAGTATGGGGCAGTGTGATTTGGGTGGCAGATGTGGAGATTGCTCCCCCTGAGACCTAGGAACAAATAAAAGGATAAAGATGAATGAATGGCCTGAACTTAATTTGTGAATTTCCTGATTATTTTTGCGTTAAGAAAAACTAAACATAAACTAAAAAATAGCATATAAAGTCAGTCTAAGTCAGTTGTTAATAAGATGTTATACTATGATATGATGTATTTTTTGCTCCAGGACACAAGATCAGCAGCCAGATCACTGCAGGTAAGAACATCACTGGAACAACGTAAAGGAAGTTGTTGAAACAGTGTTCTGCTAATCTGACACTTGTGTCTTCACAAACAGAAAAGGAGTCCAGATGATACTGAGGTAAGATCCATATAAACATGTTTGATTCAAACTCTGCACTGGAGAGTTTGTTGTCATGTGAAGAACAGTCTCCCACTGTTATCGTGGCTCAGGTGGAGGTGCGCAGTGTGACGGTGGACTGTGTGGTGACGTCTCGTTTTGCTCACACCGTCATGACCTCGTTGGCCCTGAACAAAGCGAATGTGTCCAAGGAAATCTTCTTTGAAGTGGAGCTGCCAAAGACGGCCTTTATCACCAACTTCAGCATGTCAGTCTCTCTTAAAAACTCTTCTTTAACGCAGTCACAAATGGTGTATTTAATCGTCTCCACCTCTTCCCCTCAGGGAAATTGAAGGTAAGGTGTATGTTGGTGAAGTAAAGGAGAAAGAAAAGGCCAAGGAACAGTATGAGAAGGCCGTCTCCTCTGGGCACACTGCTGGACTGGTCAAGTTAGTCTGTCAACATAGAAATACTTCAATATCTGAACGTTAAGGTGATAGACTTAAAGTCTTGAAGTCTGTGTTTGAATGCAGGGCCTCTGGCAGGAAGATGGAGAAATTTTCAGTGTCCGTCAACGTAGCTGCGAACAGTAACGTGACTTTTACTCTGACCTACGAGGAACTTCTTCAAAGGAAACTGGGCCAATATGAGATTTTAACAAGAGTTAAACCAAAGTCACTGGTGCAGGACTTCAAGGTGCATGTGTGATTCAAGTCCAATGAACTTAAAGCCATGGCAGATAAGTTCTTCACTGTGTTTACTTGTGTGTGTCAACAGATAGTGGCAAATATTTACGAGCCCCAGGGCATTGCTTTCCTCGATGCCCATGCAACCTTCCTAACTAACGACCTGCTCCCCCTGGTGGCCAAAACTGTCACAGACAAAAAGGTGTCTTGCGGATATTGTTTCACATTCAGAATACAACACGTTTAATGACATTTGAGGAAACAAATTTGTCAGTTCGGATGTGATGTCAGTACCTTGGTCTCCTTGCCAGGCTCACATCTCCTTTTCACCAACGGTGGAGCAGCAGAGGAAGTGCCCAGGCTGTGATGGGACAATCATTGATGGAGATTTTATCGTCAAGTATGATGTCAACCGAAAAGAGGGATTTGGGGACATTCAGGTTTAAATACAGTTACAGTTAGTGGGTTAGTGGGGTTTAAGATTTTATTTTTTCTCATCGTATTTCATTGTTTCCTTTATAGGTTGTCAATGGATACTTTGTGCACTTCTTTGCTCCACCTGACTTGCCAAGAGTTCCCAAAAATATTGTGTTTGTGACTGACAATAGTGGGTCAATGTCAGGGAGAAAACTGGATCAGGTGAGATCTGTTTCTGGAGATATTTAATCACCCACTGTAAAACATTGAGGAACCACTTCTTGCTATATCTTAACTGTTTGCAGTCAAAAGAGGCGCTAATGCTTATCCTTGATGAGCTTGATGAAGAGGACTTCTTCGGTGTCATTAAGTTTGACAGTGTTATTATTCCCTGGAGAGAATCACTTTCCAAAGCCACCAGAGAAAATGTAGAGGATGGAAAGAAATTTGTGAAACAAGATCAGCCTTTGGGAGGTACGTGACAAAAAATACATTCTAGTTTGACATCCAAAAATAGTTACTTCAATGGCAACTAAACATTATAGGTTCCTTGAAGATGTTTCACCTTATCTAAGAGGACTCTTCACTGGGGAGTTCTCTTATTTAATCTCAATGTATTAGAACTAAATGTTGGTTCCCAGTACACACCTCAATGCCAGCTTCTAATAAATCAGTTCATGAATGGTTCAATTTATGAAGAAGAAAGTTTGGGGGTGGTGATCTAGTGGTGTAATGCTTTAGGGTGGTGATCTAGTGGTGTAAAGCTTTAGAGTTGGCTGTGTTTGAAGTTGAAGGAGAAGAAAGACAATCGTCAGTTATACACCACGATTCAATTGGGTTTTTCGGCTTTTTGCCACAAGGTAACGTCATCGAGGATGGCCCACCGCAATATGGGCCTGGGTGTGTGTAGCACTGGAAGCTCCATGAGAAGCCCATACTGTGTCAGTTGGCTTCACTCACAACCAATGGCTGCTTCTTCTGTTGGCATCTAATAGTTGTTGATAGCAGTCCTCGTAGTCTGTCCTCGGACCTCAGAGAATATGCTTAAGAGTTGCTGGATTAGCCACTAGAGACAGGGTGGGTCCTCTCAAAACCACAGAGGTAGGAGGGAGCTAGATAAATCCCTTGGAGGTACCCTTTAGATATTAAGACTTATATGGAGTAGGCTATATGTTTCACCTGACACTGATTGTAAAGCTCAGTACCGTATTTTCACAACTATAAGGCGCACATAAAAGTCTTACATTTTCTTCAAAATGTTCCCTATAATGCAGTGCACCCTGTGCGTGTTGTTGTTGCAAGACCGACGTAGTAGAGAACACCATGAGAACGTTAAAGGGGGAAGTGTGGGCATGGATTGTATATGAAACCCACACCCCATAATCAGGTGCGCTTTATGTGTGTGTTAAATATGGTAATGGCACACATAAGTGAGACTGATCCTTTTATGTTCCATCTTATGTTCATGAAAATACGGTATGTTTGACTCCATGTTTCGCAGCTCGCTCGTGCTTTTTTTTTTACTTTCATCCAATTTAACCCATTGGGTCCATATTGATTGATGACACATATCTTTTGCACGCCTGTTGTCTGCCTTCTGTTGGCAAGTGATCTGTTGCTATGAAGGTGTTGTTTCTCCTATTCCCAGTGTCCTTCTGCCATTTTGCACTCAGCCAACTATGTTGGGAAGGGTGCTTTGTACCCGTTTTAAATCATTGCCTGATCTTGAGCAGCTTTGAGCCCCAGATAAAAATTTTATCCC
This sequence comes from Paraplagusia blochii, assembly GCA_016785265.1. Lineage (NCBI taxonomy): Eukaryota > Metazoa > Chordata > Actinopteri > Pleuronectiformes > Cynoglossidae > Paraplagusia > Paraplagusia blochii. The sequence continues at coordinate 144,917 of JAFBJS010033640.1, forward strand.
TGCCTTTCGCACCACAATGACCACGTTATTGTTTCTCATTAGGAAAGCTATATGTCTTTGGTTGGTTCTGCTTTCTTTTTTTAACCAACATCTTCATTGGGGTAAAACTTTTCTTCTATGTTCAGTAAACTGATCTGGCGTAACTATTGGATGGATAAGGTGTTTTTCTCTTTAGGAATTAGAATTCCTCCGGCCTTTCAAGCCCTCGCTATAATTAGCTTTCTCCATGCAAACAACTGATGCTAAGATGGTAGGATGGTGGCATGTCATCTGGGATGGTTGTTGGTACATATCTCTGGGTGATGGTGTAACTCTTTATAGGATGGTCTTCTAGTTCCTTGACAGAAACGGGGGGCATTCTTCCTTCTGTGGTTTCCATAGCCATAGTTGGGTGGATTCATGTCACAGTGTTCAAAATGAGGCATGCAGATAATGCAGGCTAGCCCATACTGGACCCTTTGGGTTTGTCCCCTCCTGAATGTATACCCCTGATACACAAGCACCCAGCCTTTTTAACAGTAAATACTAAAATTCCCAATGGCACAAGCTCTTTTCAAGACACTTGTCAAGTTGCCCTTGAAGATACTATTTTTGGATGAAATTACCTGGATGTCGCAGAACCTACACAGATATTTAAGAATCGTTGACTTGAGAGATGTAGATATAAACATTGCACTCTCTGCTGCCTAATTTTTTTTAGCCACAGACATCAATGGTGCTGTGTTACAGGCGGTGGCCATGCTAGCCAAAGACAGGCGGGAAAAGAGGATTCCTGAAAGGAGTGTCGATATGATTGTCTTATTGACTGATGGGATGCCAAACTTTGGTGAGTGTGTCAAGGAGAACAGTCAAATCCACAATAATGTCAATATAATTTGAAGGATTGGAGGATTCATCTTTACCCACATAGGGCAACAGAGACAGAGAAAAAGCTAGAGAAGCCAGATTGAGATGTTTTGGACATGTTCAGGGGAGGGGCAATGATTATATTGGTAGAAGAATGTTGGAGTTAGAGTAGAAGATACAGAGGACAGGGTGAGATGGACTCACTGTGGCAACCCCGAGAAAAGGGTTGAAACGAAAAGAAGAAGGCTCTTTACCCAATTTGGGAACAACTAAGATGCAGCTCATTTTACTAAATAATTTAAAACATTAAGGCGATATTAATGCAGAATGCTGGTGTCGACAACTCACACAGTAAATAGTATAGGTAAATATTACCAGAAAAAGAATAGTAAATAGATATAAGGCATGGTATCCTTTAAATTAGTATGTAAAACATAAATATTTCGTCTTTTATTACCACCTCTTTCTGCAGGATATAATAGGCTAGACAAAATCCAGGAAAATGTGCGGACAGCAATTGGAGGAAACATGTCTCTCTTCAGCCTTGGATTTGGAAATGATGTTGATTATTCTTTCCTGGATGTGATGAGCAAACAAAATAAAGGAATTGCCCGTAGAATATTTGAAGCTTCAGATGCTGTACTTCAACTGGAGGTGAATGATAAATATCAGAAATTAGGTTAATGCTGGGGTTAGCTTGTGCACCATAGACCTTACCTCAATATCTGTATTTCAGGGTTTTTATAATGAAATTGCCAGTCCCCTGCTGTCTGAGTTGGAATTACGGTACCCTGAAAACACAATTGACTCACTGACCAAAAACCACTTCAGCCAGCTGTTTAACGGCTCAGAAATTGTGGTTGCTGGTCGTCTAACAAACAACGACCTGGATAATTTCCTAGTGGAGGTGCTAGGTCAAGGGGTAAGAAAAAAAAAAATTATTAATTATTAATATGTCTTCTTGAAAGAGAACATTTTATGTAAAATGGACTTTGACATATTTGTGCCTATAGATTAGGGGTTATCAACAACTCGAAATCCCCTTCAACTTTGTGGATTTTAATGCCCTACAAGGACATTATAATCTATGTAGGAGAGGTAATTTGAGGGAGATTAGAGACTGTAATGTGGTAGCAGGCGAGTTGATGAATTCCCAGATGATTGGGTGACTAAAACTACAGAAATTAGAGACACAAGTAGGAAGGAACTAGCAATGAGGAGTTCCAGGAGAGTGTTCGGAGAAAACAAAGAAATGGCAAGGTGGGAGAACAGACTTGAATACAGAGAGAGGACAAGGAAGGTGAAGAGGGAAGCAAACAAATGTGGGACACAAAGAAAGGAAAAGCGAGTTGTGCAAATTGGCAAGTCAGAGAAACCAAGCTGGGAACGATATGCAGCAAGTGAGGTTGATTAAGGACAGATATGGGGATGTAATCACAATTGAGGATTGAGTATTTTCAGGATTTACTGTATGAGGAAAATGATAGAACATAGAAATGGGGAGCCAGAAACCCGACAGGAGAAAGGAGGAAGGTAGAACTTCATAAAGAATGAAGTTGGAAAAACACTGAAGAGGACGCAGAGTGGAAAGCTAGCTTGTCCGAAGAAACTACTGTAAGTTGATCAACAGAATTTTAGAGACTAGAGAGTTCTGGGGCCAACTATGAGGAGGGTTATGAACAGAGGGACAAATTTGATAAGGCATACATTGAAGATTTGGGGAAGAGTAGTCAATGCAGGATGGTGGAAATTTGCTAAGGAAAGTATGGCCTCTGGAAAGAACACCATGAGTGCAATATTTGCTATGTGGATGCTTATGGAGAGGTACAGAAAAGGTCAGAATTGTAAAGATTTTGATTTAGAATAGGTATATGTCAGGGGTGCCGATGGAAGAACTGGGGTTTTGTATGAGGAGTGGCAGAAATACGTAAGATTGGTGCAGAACATGTGTAAGAATGGGGGCAGTCGGTGGCCTTTCGGGGCAGTTGGTGGCCTAGTGGTTAAGGAAGCGGATTTGGGTCCGCAAGGCCCCTGGTTCGAATCCCCCGACCGCCAAGTTACCTCTGAGGTCCCTTGAACATGGTCCCTCCAGTCCACTGCTCACTACGGTGATGGTCTAAATGCAGAGGCATAATTTCCAAAGGGACACTCCTTAGGGATAAACAGAGTTCTAAAAAGAAAAAGGAATAGTACAACAGATGTAAGGTGTGCTGTCAAAAGGGAAGTAGACTTCAGGGTGGGACTGCATCAAGAATCAGCCCTGAGACCTAACTTACTGTATTTGCTTTGGTGATTTTGGCTAAAGAAGAGGGAAAAGTTAACAGGTCAATCGAGAGACCAGTAATTATGGATGGATTAGTAGCAGTAGCGACTAGCAGAGCTGGAGTGTTAAAGATGCTGGACTTGTCTTTAGTAGAGACAAGGATGGACAGGACCGGGAATAACACAGACAGGAAGGTTTGGAGAAAAAGTGAGAGAAGCCAGATTGAGATGGTTTGGACATGTTCAGAGGAGGAACAGTGGATATATTGGAAGAAGAATGACCCTAGAGATGGAGCTACCAGGTGGGAGACAAACCGGAAATTGTTGGATGCAGTGAGTGAGGACGTGGAGGTAGATAGAACACAATTATTCGCTGTGGCAACCCCTGAAGTGACAAGCTGATAGGAAAAGGCTACTTTGCATTGAGTAATAGGTAGTCTCTGGGGTTGACCAGGTGCCCAACGCCGCCAAGTTGGCGCCCAACATTTCATTGGGCACAAACATCGGGGAACCACATTAAAACGGACAGTTGCATTACCTAAGGAACCAAACAAGGGATTGGGAGATTTAAGTTTTGGGCCCACCAGCTGCAAAGTTACCACTGAGGTCCACGGAGCATGGTACCATATCTACTCACTGCTCCCTGGGCCCTTAAAGCCTGCCCGCTGTTCACTTCAGTGATTGGTCAAATGCAGAGATCACATGTTTGTGTGCGTAGCATGAATCACAATGACAAAAGGAATTTGCTTTAGTTTGAGGAGGACTTCAAAGCAGAGGGTCAAGCCAGTACCTTGGACCAGGATGTCACATACCCACAGGAAGATTACATCTTTGGAGATTTCACAGAGCGTCTGTGGGCCTATCTGACCATCCAGCAGTTATTGGATAAAAGGTTTGTTAGAATTAGAAAGACTCTGACCAGACAATTATTTTTTGTAACAGTTCTCCAAAAAGTGCTTTAAGAGATTAATTAAGGTGGTCTGCTTTACACACCAATGCACAAACATGATTTAGATGAATGATCTTCTCTAAACAATACTTAATTTAGATGGTAACAACGTAAACCTTTACCTCTGCAGTAAGAGTGGTAGTCCAGAGGAGAAGGCCAACGCTACAGCCAAGGCACTGGAAATGTCTGTGCGGTATAACTTTGTCACACCACTGACCTCCATGGTGGTGACCAAACCGGAGACAGAGGAAATTGGACCTCTGGTTGCAGACAAGCTGACTGAAGGTGGGCAACATCCCTTTTTTACCGATATCTTTACTTCAGCCTGTGTAGAACACAAATGCATTGATTAGTAGCTTATTATATTGCTTTTTCTGCTTCAACAGAGGAAAGACAAAAGGCAGAGAAAATCGGTGGTAAGATTGGTTTCATTTTTAACCATACAAATATGAAAAGTGGTACGAACCTAATGTGTGAACCCTTCTACTTTTCTACCCCATATAGCTAACTACTTACCTCCTGTAGGCAGCTCCTATAGAAATTACTACCAAAGCTACCCAAGACAATCTGGTACGTTACATTTTTTATCTTTTTCAAATGCAGTGACATCCAGTTTGGTACTTACAGGTAACTTGTAACGCCATTATGTAACAAAACCACTTTTTCTGTAACTAATAACATAATGTGTTAGTTTTCCTTTTTAGTAACACAGTTATTGTTGCTGTGGCGTAAAAGGAGCTCGTTATTCAATACTATCTGTGGTCCAAATTTCTCCGAGCCACAAATGGTTGACTTGGGTTACCATTTCAGGCTAAGCCAATCAGAAAGAGACCTGGGCGGGTCTCCTTGCCTTATAGGGAAATAAACAGTCTCACACACACAGGCGACGAGGTTCTCTCAAAGGAGCAAAGTGAGTTTTTGAGTCAAAATGCATTTTTTTCCCAATGTCCATTTCACAGTGATCTCCTCCTTCTTCTCCTCCAGCATCGATCTTCTAGTGACCAAGGATCGCAGTCTAACCGTTACACTGAAAGATTCAGTCAAGTTTGTGATCCTGCTTCACCAAGTGTGGGCCAAACATCCGTACCATCAGGATTACTTGGGTTTTTATACTCTGGACAGTCATCTTCTCTCCCATGATGTCCACGGCCTACTGGGTAGAACTTCATCATAACACTGCTACTGTGTTTGTCATATGAGGGCTGAGGAGGAGACAATTGTTTCTCCCTGTTCCACAGGTCAGTTCTTCAATGGTGTAGAATATGAAGTGTCTCAGCTGCGTCCAGGAGAAGTCCTGGAGAAACCTGATGCCACCATGTATGTGAAAGGACATGAGCTAAATGTCTGTCTCTCTGACCAATAATGAAAGGATGAATGTGAAGAAAAGCTTGTTCTTCAAACCCTAACCCCACCTGTCTGTCCTGATTCACAGAGGCTGGCAGAGAGACTTCAGGTTGGACTTAAAGAACGGAGAAAAGGTTCCCTGCTGGTTCATTCACAATAATGGAACAGGGCTCATTGATGGAGAAGCTTCCGACTACATTGTTTCAAGTCTGTTTTAAGGAGTCTGTTCAAAAGCAATTCACACATCATCAAAATTTGAATCATTAACCATTATTTTGGATTAAATGACCTTGATGACTTAAACAGGCGTGTAGCAAAATGTTTTGTCTCATCCCATTTACCTAAATGCAAAAAATAAATACTAAAATTTTAAACTCTGAGGGGCAGTTGATGGCCTAGTGGTTAAGGAAGCGGACTTGGGCCTGCACTTGGGTCCCTGGTTTCGAATCCCCCTATTGCCAAGTTACTGCTGAGGTGCCCTGAGAATGGTATCGTCCACACACGATCCCCCCGGTGCTCAAAGTTGCCCACCTTTCACTTTGGTGATGGGTTAATGCTCAGTGGACCTTAGTGGTAACTTGGCGGTAGGGGTATTTGAACCAGGGGCCTTTCAGACCCTTGTCCACTTCCTTAACCATTTGGCCACCAACTGCCAGAGGTGCCAGCTGTTTATTCCCAAAATTATTTTTGGGATGCCCATCTTTGGCAAAAATCAGGTTTTCATTGAAGGTAAAACTGCTGATACTTATAGCTATTATGTTATATGGTGATATCGGGCTGATATGATATCTGTCAGCCAATATTATTGGACATCTCTAGTACAATATTAAAAAAATATATATGACGTAAAAGAAGGCAGTAATGGTAAGTCCAACTTACAGAACAACGGTACCAGACGCAAAAAGACAACAGCATGGACCACGACACAGTGATGAACCATAAACCAACAGGAGCAGAATGAGGGACACGTATCCAGGTGAGACCAGGTGACACAGGTGAGTCTGATTACCAAATAACTGCAGGACACAGGTGAGTGAGACGGCACTATTACAAGCCCAGACAGGCCTGGAAACTCTGTTATACTGTAGGTATGTTCGTATATTTTCACACAATCAGCTACAAAATAAGTCGACACAAAGGTAAATGAAAAAATAAAGAATTTATTAAGCAAATCTAAAATCTGTTCGGTTGCTGCAATGACCCCTTCATTCCGAACGACATTTTGTTTTTAAATTGTATGGCAGGGAAAAAAAATGCAGAGGGATGTGAGAGACAGCAGAGTAGAACACATTAGTATTGGGTTCCCACATTCAGGACAGTGCAAAAATGTTTTAAAAATACTCTTGAGTACTCTTATTGAGTACTCTTAGTTTCTGAATAAAAATAAAGCAAAAATATAAAATCTATAAGGTCTTTAACTAAGTAAGGACTGAGCAGAATGACAATTCACAAAAAAAAAATCACTATTAAAATTACTATTTGTTTCAATCTGGGTTATAATCTATGTTTATATGGTATAAAAAAAAATGTCAAGTATATTTGCTTCTGCTGTTGAAGACGTCATGGTGACAGTTTTGAGGATTCAACTTAATCAAATAGTCCAGATAGGACATAGTCTGAGACTTGGCCATCAACAAGTCCTGATCCACTGTTGTCAACAAACCAGCAGGGAATCTTCTCGCCATTTACCACATCATTGCTGAAGTCCTTCTGTATGTGTCTGTCCATAAAGACAAATAAGACGTAAATACATTACAAGTTTTATTTTCCAGGATAATATCACTGCACGGTGCAGCCAAGTGGATTCTGACTCTTAGCATTAATATTCTTGACTTATAGCATCAACAAATATAAGCAAGCAGGATATATTAATGTTTCTGCCTCATCAGACAACTTTATTGTCAAGGATGAAAGAAAACAATGAGAATGAGGAAACAAAAATGAGAATGAAACAAACAAAAAAACAATACTCACCTCCTAACTTTAATTCTTTGGCCCTTGAAATGCAAGAATGCATTTGATTTCTCCTTATCTCCTTGTGGATTAAGACCTTCCACTTCAAACTTTACGTCATGGTAGAACTGGCCTGGAAAGAAGACCTTCATTATTATATTTATATCAGCAGTATTACTATTCAATACCAGTTAGGAGACGAAGAGGAGAATAATGGATGCAGTGAGAGAGGACATGGAGTTAGTTGGAGTTTTATAAATTTAGATCATGTCAGTGTGGCTGTCTGTACCAAGCAAACCATGAACCATCTCAGATACATGGCTGCAGTCCACGGTGTAAAAGCCCAGGTAGTCCTGCTGATCATGGCGTTTCTTCCACATCTTGGTGTGTTTGACCACCTCAAATTTGATAAAGTGCCTCAAGGTGACGTTCAGGCTGTTCTCCTTTAGTCTGAGCTCCAAACTGGAAGAACAAAGACAACAATCATTGAGATTTAGTTTAAGAAACACATGTCTAGCATTTCAAAGCACATAGACCTGCTCATATGACTGGTTTGGTTTCTTTCTTTTCACTCTTTTCTGTCATCCATCCATCCATCCATCCATGCATCCATCCATCTTTTTTGGGCTTATCCAGAGCCAGATCGCGGGGGCAACATTCGGAGGAGGGATACCCTAACTTCCCTCTCCCTAGACACTTCCTCCAGCTCGTCTGGGAGGATCTCAAAGCGTTCCCAGGCCAGCCGGGCAACATAGTTGCTCCAGCGTGTCCTAGGTCTTCCTCTGGGTCTCCTCCCAGTGGGACATGACCCAAACACCTCCCGTGGGAGGCATCCAGGGGCATCCGATGTAGATGCCCAAGCCACCTCAACTGACTCCTTTCGATGTGGAGGAGCAATGGCTCTACTCCGAGCTCCTCTCCTTATCTCTAAGGGAGCGCCCTACCACCCTACGAAGAAAGCTCATTTCCGCCGCTTATATCCGGGGTCGCGTTCTTTCGGTCATGACCCAAAGTTCATGACCATAGGTGAGAGTAGAAACGGAGATTGACCGGTAAATTGAGAGCTTTGCCTTTTCTGTCATACATCTGTGTAAATATATAAATTTACATATGTCTCTGGATTTGCACCAGAAACCAGACAAATGGAAATTCGTGGAACTGTAAATAACGTTAACAAGTTAACTGCAGACAAAGCAGTGACGTTCAGCATTGGTAGGAATCAAGAATGTTCCAATTGAGCAGTTTTCAAGTCAAAACCTGCATCACTCACTTGCCATCTTTGATCAACTCTACGCCCGACCAGAGCAGCGTGACGTTCTTGCCATTGTGGAAAACCTGTATGTTGTCGGTGCTCACCTCCAGCCTCACTCCCAGCTCTGGGTGGTTAATACCAAGACGCCCAAAATATGTGTTATTCTTTCCACCCTTCACACCTACAATTTGGCCGTTCACGGCAAAACCTGAGGAACAAGTCAGACCTTTAGATTGATGGTCATCACCTCTCGCATGCATGCATCATCTTTTTGCGGTGTAAAGATTTACCTGATTTAGGGTCTCTGACCAAGGAGAAAATAGTTCCTGGTTTGTCGGTGATAGTGAAGCAGAGAGCATCACCTCTATCAGGAACCTCTATCAGGAAGTGAGGATCTCCATCCACTGAAATATGATCACAATAAGATGTCAGACAGCAGGCCATGCCGTAGCCAACACAAATCGATCGAATACGATGGATATCCTTGTCGAATACTTAGTGTGAAACCTGTTTAGTTGAACACGATTGTGATAAAATTACAGAAGTTAAAGAAAGGGGCAGTTATCACCACCCAAATAAAACTGCTATCTACTGTGAGTCGTGAATCCACTGGAAGTCAGGATAGTGCTGTGCTCAGAGGAACTCAAACCTGAAGCCTTGTGGACCCAAGTCCGCTCACCTAACCACAAGGCCACCACTGTCGCCCTGATCTTAAATAGTTATTATAGCTTTTGTTAAGTTGGCCGTGCCCTGCAACGTCAAAAGGTAAACTAGCTTATCTGTTTTGGTGAGTTTCCTATGGAAGCTGTCAGGAATAACTTACCGTCAGCATAGCTACGACCTCCTCCTCCTCCTCCTCCTCCTCCTCCTCCTCCTCCTCCGCTTGCGCCATGTAATCGAGCAATACCCCTCGTTGAACTTCTACTTCCAGTTGGTCTTGCAAGACTAGTCTTCGGGGCAGCTCTAAGGGCTTAAAAAATACATAATATAAATGTGGAATTCAGAGAACAAATAAATATGAAAAACTAAAAGTGTTTAAGTTCCTCATACGTTGATTTTTCTCTTCTTTCTGTCGCTCACCTGTAAATAATAAAAAAAAGAGTCAATCAAAAACAACAGTAATCTATAAAAATCTAATGAATGGATTCATTCGCTCATTAATTCATCTCCATCCTCAGCAGTCTCCACAACTGACACCCAAATCACACTGCGCCATACTGTGAGCCTTCCAGTGGGTGGTGAGCCGGAACTGATTGGAACCCGGACCCTTACGCACTGGAGTTCGCTTCATAAACCACCAGGCCTGCCACCAAGAAGGTGGGTCTGCAAGTCTTTAGGTTCAAATCCTCCAGGTTTCCCCACCTTTCACAGAAAGTAGTGCAGTGTGATTTGGGTGGCAGTGGTGGAAACCGCTGCTGTGAAACCAGATAAGAAGATGAAGCTAAATGAATTATTCAAAGTTTTCTTTACTTTCAGTCAGCTTGTTTGCAAGGAGAGTGTTGTTGGTCCCAGCTTCATCCTCAGGTTTGGTGACCACCAATGAAGTGAGAGGGGTGACGAAGCTGTACCGCAGGGACATGTTCAACGCCTTGGCATTTGCAGCTTCTTGTTGTCCCTCAGAACCAACATCACTGGAGAGTTAAGAAAAAAAGTTTTGTCAGTACAGCCACAAACTCCTGTTGTAACAGATTGGATAAGAGAAATGTTTATTTAAATGAGGACAAATTGCTCCCTGACTTATCTTTAAATCTCATTAGTCTATATCTTGATCCTACAGTACAAAGTGGTGCGGAGAAAATCCTTACACTTGTTGCCAGGACAGGTTTCACACTACACTGAGACCCTTGTGGTATTATAATTTTTACTGATGTTAAGCAACCATAATATCTTCCTACCCTTTGTTTGAAAGATGGAAGCATATTTCTATAGATATTAAACACCAATAATATCTTCCTACCCCCTGTTTTAAAGGGTGATAGCATATTTCTATTGATGTTAAACAACAATAATATCTTACTACTCCCTGTTTTAAAGGCAGTAGCATATTTTTATTTAGATGTTAAACACCAATAATATCTTCCTACCCCCTGTTTTAAAGTGTGGTAGCAAATGTCTATGGATCAAAACACCAATAATGTCTTCCTACCTGCTTTTTTAAAGAAGGTAGCATATTTTTATAGATGCTTAGCAACCATAATATCTTCCTACCCGCTGTTTTAAAGGTGGTAGCATATTTTTATAGATGCTTAGCGACCATAATATCTTCCTACCCCCTGTTTTAAAGGTGGTAGCATATTTTTATCATTGTTAAGCAACCATAATATCTTCCTACCCTCTGTTTTAAAGATGGTAGCATCTTTAAGGGGGAGTGAATGTAGATATCATAGGTGTTCGAAGTACAGTACAAATAGTAGAAATAGTCTACTTCCACTAATTTTAGTCACTTGACATCAGTAACCCCCACTGGTGTCGAGACCAGGGGCTGCAGCCTCTTAACCCAACCTTGGTTGTCCCATGCATTCACACACATTAATATCTAATCAAACCTCTTGTCCAGAAGCTGCTGAATGGTCAGATAAGCCCATAAACGTTCTGTGAAGTCTCCAAATATATATTCTTCCTCTGGATAGGTGACACTCCATTTTGGAACGCCTGGTTTTCCCTGCACTTGGTAGTTCCTCTCAGACTGGAGAAACAGGGAAGACCAAACATATTCCAACCTCAATTTCACATCAGCAATATCTTTGTTTCCAGAGAAAAGATCTCTCTTGACCACACCAACCCTCCAATTTATTAAGAAATAATGGATATATAAAAACAATTATACATCATTCCATCCTACAAGTGAAGGTTTGTGTCCGACTTTCTCACCCCTTGACCAGAGACTTCGACCATGAAGTTGTCGGCACTGTTGTCATGCAGGCGTCCAGCCACTACGATCTCCGAGCCATTGAACAGGTGAGTGAAGCTGTTTTTGGTGGAGAACTCCACTGCGTTGTCAGGATAACGAAGGTCCACGTCCAACAGCAGTGGACTGGCAACTTCCTCGTAGAAACCCTGCAACAAAGACAGAAAGGACACCATGAGATCCTTCTTGAATATATTTCCTTGCAGATAACTTTTAATACCGAGTAAAAATGATCAACTTCTAATCCCCTTATACTGAGTTAGAGTCTATTTGAACTCACTATCTACTAATGTCCATCCATCTGTCTGTCCATCTAATTTTGTGTCTCTCTCTCTCTCTATCTATCTATCTATCTATCTATCTATCTATCTATCTATCTATCTATCTATGTGCCTGTCTACCTATCTATGTGTCTGTCTGTCTATCTATCCGTCTACCTATGTGTGTCTGTCCATCTAACTTGGTGTCTGACTGTCTATCTATCTGTCTTTCTACTTACGTGTCTGTCTATCTGTCCATTTATCTATGTGTCTGTCTGTCTATCTATCTATCCGTCTAACAACCTATGTGTCTGTCGGTCCATCTGTCTTTTTGTCTGCCTGTCTATCTAGAAAGAAAAGACACCAAAAGTTCAGGGTTTTTTTTTTAGATTTTCATATAATTAATATTCCTTATTGGTGGCCCATTGTTATATTTCTGATTTCGTCTGATACCACAACCCAACATAGTCATGAAAAATGTCCCCACTGCAGTGAAAGCGTTCACCTGTAGCTGAAGTGTTGCATCTGAAGCTTCATATATTCTGCGAGCGAGTCCTTTGTTTTGTTTGCTCATCACGTCCAAGAAAGAATAATCCACATTGTTTCCAAACCCAAGACAGAACAGGGACATGTTTCCTCCAATGGCAGAGCGTACGTTGTTCTGGATCTTTCCCAGGTCAGAGACACCTGCACAGACCACAGTACAGACACATAACAATACACTGCATTTGGACTGACCACTAGTGTCAATGAAGACAAAAGATACTCCACCTCCAACTACCTCCATGTCCTCCCTCACTGCATCCATCAATCTCCTTTTTGTCTCCTACCTGGTAGCTCCATCTCTTCTATTTCTACATTCTACCAATGTATCCACTGTCCCTCCTCTGAACATGTCCAAAGCATCTCAATCTGTCTTCTCTAGCTTTTTCTCCAAACCTTCCTGACAATGTTGTCCCTCTAATCACCTCATTCCTGATCCTGTCCATCTTTGTCTCTCCTAAAGAGAACCTCGACATCTTTAACTCCTCCACCTCCAGCTCTGTCTCCTGTCTTCTACCTATTCCTAGTTTCTCTAATCCATCCATCATGACTGGTCTCACCACTGTCCTGTAAATCTGTCCCTCCACCTTAGCTGTCTCTCTTCTATCTCAGATCACCCCTGACTCTTATCTCCATTTGTTCCATCCTGACTCCCCTCAATTCTTCTCCTCTCTTCCACAGTCTCCACTGCTCTGAACAGTTGATCCTCAGTATCTAAACACCTTCTCCACCTCTGCTCCTTGTAACGTGACCATTCAACTGTTCTCCCTTTCACTCACACATATTTTCTGTCTTGCTAGGACTGACCTTCATTCCTCTTCTCTCTAGTCCAGACCTCCACCTCTCTAGGTTCTCTTCTAACTGATACCTACTCTGACTGAAGATCACAATATCATCTGCAAACATCATCATCCATGGAGACTCCTGTCTGACCTTATCTGTCAATCTGTCCATCACTAAAGCAAACAAGAAGGAGCTCACGGCCGATCCTTGGTGGTGGTGTCCCACCTCCACCTTAAAGTCTTCTGTCCTTCCATCAACACCTCACCACTGTTGTACTGTTCTCATATATATACACATGTACGCATATATATACATATGTATGCACATATTTATAGTACTAAACAGTATGCTTGAATTATCATGATTATTGCTGGTGGTGGTGCTGGAGTTGTTATTGTTCTTTTGTGTTCAGTTGATCAATAATAAAAAAAACCTCACCAGAGTTTGGCATCCCATCGGTCAGTAGAATAATTATGTCTGTGCTTCTCTTTGGAACCTTGTCCAGTGATCGTTCTTTCTTCAACATTTCCACGGCCTTCAGTACAGCAGCATTAATGTCAGTGGCTGAAAAAAAAACATAATTCCTAGTGTTATATATTTTTAAATTTTGTTGCTGTTACGATTTTACAGAAATCCGTCAAACGTTGGCATAATTTCCTGAAGAGATTAATTAAATTCTAAAAATAAATAAATAACATCTTCTGTGAAACCTACCGACAAGGAACTATGGTAGCCAGTGGGTACTATTCTACCACTGAGATGGTATTAGTATTTTATATGTACTTACATCCATTGTCATCAATCCCCTTTGTGTATTTAATGGCTTCAGCGATGTTGTCCTTCGTCGCCTTGATGAGAGATTTTTTCCAGGTTTTAATGTGATCATCAAATATGATGAGAGCAAAGTGGTCTTCTTCATGGAGGTCTTTCAGGATGGCAACCATTGCATCTCGAGTCTTGATGTGTGAAGAGAACACAAATGAACATCGATGTGTGCGATTAAAACTTTAAAAAATCCTTAAAACTCTGTGCCACACCTGTCTCATCTTTATTCCACTCATGGATCCACTCCTGTCGATCACAAACACCACATTCTTTGGAACTCTGTTTAAGCCCGGCGGAGCGAAGAAGTGCACGAAGTATCCGTTGACGATCTGAAAGACCAAGAACTTCACCAATAATATCTTCACCCATAATATCTTCCTACCCTCTGTTTTACAGATGGTAGCATAACTTTATTGATGTCAAACAACCCTAATATCTTCCTACCCTCTGTTTTACAGGTGCAAGCATAATTTTATAGATAGTAAACAACCATAAAATTTTCCTACCTTCTGTTTTACAGGTGGTTGCAATTTTTATAGAGGTTAAACAACCATAATATCTTCCTACCCTCTGTTTTACAGGTGGAAGCATAATTTTATAGATAGTAAACAACCATAAAATTTTCCTACCTTCTGTTTTACAGGCAGTTGCAGTTTTTATAGAGGTTAAACACCCATAATATCATCCTACCCTCAGTTTAAGTGGTGGTAGCATAATTTTATAGATATTAAACAACCATAATATCTACCTATCCTCTGTTTTAGTGGTGGTAGCATAATTTTATAGATATTAAACACCCATAATATCTACCTACCTTCTTTTTTAAAGATGGTAGCATATTTTTACAGACGTCAAACACTCATAATATGTATCTAACACTTTTATAGGCATTGGAAGGTGGATATTAAGAGTGTTTGAAGTAGAGTGAAATTAGTTAGTATTAGAGAGACTACTTCCACTCATTTTAGTCAGCAACCTGAGATCCGCCCCCAGTGGCAAAACCTGGGGCTGAAACCCCATTCTGTGAATCCGGACCTTGCGTGGAGGCTAACCTGCACTTCCCCGAGGCCTGCTTCTCTTCTCACGTCATAGTTGATGATAAAATCCCCGTCTATGATGGTGCCTTCACATCCTACACAGTTTCTCTGCTGCTCCACGGTGGGGGAGAAGGAAATATGAGCCTGAGAGACGGAGAGGTGCATTGAGAGAATGTCAGTGGACCAATGTCTCCAAAAAATTATGTTGAAAGGATCTTTTTTTTAGATCTTTTACCTTTTTATCGGTGACAGTTTTCTCAACTAAAGGTAGCAGGTCGTTGGAGAGAAAGGTTGCAGTGGCATTGACAAACGTAATGCCCTGAGGTTCATAGATGTCTGCCACGATCTGTCCATCCATACACACATATACACAGGACAGGATTCAGGACAAGTGAACACAACATAAACCTGTAGGTTCCAAACCAGGCTCAAAGCCACACCTGAAAATCCTGCACCAGTGATTTTGGTTGAACTCTGGTTAATATTTCATATTTGCCCAGTTTCCTCTGAAGAAGCTCCTCATAGGTCAGAACGAACGTCACTGTGCTTTGAGCTGCGATGTTCACCGACACTGAAAAACTCTCCATCTTCCTGCCAGAAGCCCTGCCAGGAGCAACCACAGTAGATGTTACTGAGCATCATTGACATTGAACACGTCAGCTCTGTGACATTTTAATATCATACTTGACCAGTCCTGCAGTTTTCCCTGAGGAGACAGCTTTCTCATACTCCTGCTTGGCTTTCTCCTTCCCCTTCACCTGCCCAACATACACCTGACCTCCGATTTCCCTGTCAGACACGAGGACACATTAATTGAAACTGTTGGACAACTTGGTCAATAGTCCAAACCTCTACGGGAAGTTTCGACCCACATGCTGAAATTAGTGATGAAGGCAGTTTTTGGCAGTTCCACTTTGAAGAAGACTTCCTGCGAGGAGTTTGCCTTGTTGAGAGCGACTGAGGTCATGACAGTGCGGGCGAAACGTGACATCACTGCACAGGCAATTTTAACGCTCTGCACTTCCACCGTCTGACAGAACAGAAGTAAATGAGAAACAAGCAAAGTCAACACGTTTGTTCCTGGACTGTTGAAAAATCACCATATAACATACAATATTTCTTTAGAATTAAACCTTATGTAAAGGAAGACTCCACATCACCGCACACAACAAGTCATATCTTGGATATAACCCATCACCAAGGTTCGTCTCCTCCTCTCCTTCTCATTTTCCTACCCATAATATCTTCCTACCTCTAGGTCAGACATGAGCAAACTAAAGCCTGGGGGCCAGATGTGGCCCGTTGAGCTTTTTAAAGCGGCCTACCGATTGCTTAGCGGTTAAGGGAGCGGCCTTGGGTCCGCAAGGATTCAGGTTTGAATCCTCCAGCTGCCAGGTTGCCACTGAGGAGCTCATAGAGGTAATCCGTCCTGATCCAGATTACTTATAGGGAGTTAACCACCCACAGGAAGGCTCACCGTATGGAAATCTGGGTGGTGCTGGATGCCAACGGGTACAGACACATATGCAGATAAAGTTGAATGAATGCATGAATAAAAAACTAATTTGGGAGAAAAAAAAAAAAATTCTCCTCTGGTAGAACAAGTATTTTGTCTAAAGATTTTGTTTTTGTTTTTTTAATGACTAGCACCCTCTTGCCTGCATTTCTTTAACTGTTGTAAACAAGATATCGCAGAATGTCCAAACATCACGCACAAAACACAAACCGAGAATTTGGTGAAAAGCAGAGCAGAGCTGAAGGAACCTTTTAAAGTATGTGTTTTGCCTCCTGTGAAGCAAGCAGGGAAAAAAAAAAACCAGAACAAGTGACATCTGTAACCAATGCAGTTTGCAGGAGATGAACAATCCCACTACTGTAAGCAGAGGCATCTGTTTTTCAGCCACAAACTTTCACAACACTGAACTAGATTCAACAAAAAAACAAAACCTCACATCAGCAGAGTCCAGGCTTCGTTTCTGCAGAGAAAAAAAAATTGAAATATATTATGAGGTTAACAGGAAATGACCATTTTTAAAGAGATAACGTATATGCACAGCAGGCAGTTGTTAGAAAAAGTTATATCTGTTTATTTACCTTGACAGACTTGATGTTGGAGGTTGGACCATTATCCTGTAACAGAACTCAGTGTTAGATGGTTGTTGATAAAGTTCATACAGACTGGAAGTTTCATAACATCATCAGACTTGACTAGATTTTCCAGAGACACTAACGACACTAGAAATAGGTAGAAGACAGGAGACAGAACTGGAGGTGGAGAAGTTAAAGATGCTGAGATTCTCTTCAGGAGAGACAAGGAGGGACAGGATCGGGAATGAGGTGATTAGAGGGACAGCACAGACAGGAAGGTTTGGAGAAAATAGAGAAGATAGATTGAGATGGTTTGGACATGATCTGAGAAGGGACAGTGGATACATTGAATGATCCTAGAGATGGAGCTACCAGGTAGGAGACAAAGAGGAGATTGATGGATGCAGTGAGGGAGGACATGGAGGTAGTTGGAGTTATTATTTACAAATGGAGTAGTTGGTCAATATTATTTATATTATTTTCATTATAGTCAGCAGGGGGCAGCTTAAGGGGCCCCGTCAGAGACCCCACAGTCAGGGTCAGAGCTCCTCAGTGGTGACTTGTGGACTGGAATGTTGCAAAAAAAATAACCTGAAATGTTCCAAACCTGAGTCCACTTTTCTTTAGCAACAAGCAATGCTTTACCCAGGAGCAGAAAGAATGAATATAGATTTTTAGGGAGAAGATAATGCAGCCTGGAAGAACATCTGTCCCTCAGGACTTGTCTTTCAAATGCACATCCTGTCCAACATTTCTTTAAAGGAAATCTGCAATTGCTGCTGAAGAATCATCAAACTATTGCAGAGTAAAAACCATGTAACTTCTTCTAACAACAAAAACACATTAAGGTCCAAATACCTGAGTAAGAACATCTCTCCTGGAAATAACCAGCGCACTGGACGTCTTCTCTGGAAGGCGGATGAAAACACAGAGCCACAAAATCAGGACCGTCCTCACCGTCCTCATGTCTGCTGGGGAACTGAGGAGTCCTTTACCCGGCGTGACAGGAAAAGTGAGAAGGAATCTGAGGCATGTGGGGCTCAAGTCTTCCCGTAAGACTTCTTCTACGCCCACACGCTGCTGCTGCTGCTGCTCCTGCTGAAAGAAGAACCCAGTAAATCTTTGATGGTGTTTACATAATAGTCGGTTCCCAGAAGTTGACGTAAAACCAGGCAGGTCCAAACTCGCCAGTTGGTTGTTGATGTGTCTTTTTGTCATTGTTGTAAATATCCCACTTTGTGGTTAAGGATCAACTGGAAACATTCAAGCAGGAGAAGAAGAAACATTGAGGCGTAAAGAAATATTTTACATCTTGAAATTATATATATATATATATATACATATATATATATATATATATTTGAGATGTAAATACTGTGGTCCCAAATTCTAATTGTATTATTTACTGAGACCTTTCCATGATGGATGGATTAGAGACACTAGGTATAGGGAGAAGACAGGAGACAGAGCTGGAGGTGGAGGAGTTAAAGATGCTGAGGTTCTCTTTAGGAGAGACAAGGATGGACAGGATC